>JBCEWC010000233.1:0-41422 GCA_038996855.1 Solanum aculeatissimum
GCTAATTGATTTTTATATATATATATATATATATATATATATATATATATATATATAATTTTATTTTTTTGGTCTAATATAAATATATAATTTTTTTAAATTTTTTTTATATAAAACTTCGGTTTTTCGGTGCACCCCGGTTTCGGGACCCTTACACCGAGAACCGAACCGAAGAACCGAAAAACCGGAAAAAAAACCGAAATCGAACCGAAAAACCGAATTAGTTCGGTTCGGTTTGGTTTTTCGGTTTTCCGATTTTTTTGCCCACCCCTACTCACGAGGTTCGTTTGAATTGCTCCAGAATATTGTAAAAGCTTGTTAATCTGCCAATCTCCCAATCATTTATAGATCTTCTGAAATACCTTTCTCCACTTAAAAACCTAGCTTTTTTATCTGCAGTAGGTGCCGAACCCTTGCTGTGTGTCTAAACCACATATCACACATTGCCCTTCTACCATTAGACAAAAGCCCTAATTTTTATTGTAGTGTTAAATATTTCCGAAATTGTGCTCTGTAGTCATACCATAATGCTAATCTCACCATGATGGTAACTTGTTTTGGTTGCAAAGTTATTGCTAGAAGCTGATAAGATATGCTCACAATAATTTGTCACTTGAAAGTTGAGTGGTTTTGGTTAATCAAGGGCTTTTGTTCTCGGGAACAGTCCAAGTTGATTACCCATGGACATTTTGTAGGTTACATCTGATACAAAAAATTGATTTCGTTCCAGCATGCTTCTTCGTATAGCAAAGGGAGTTGGCATTAGTAACTTTAACTAGCAGTTCTCATGTGCTCTTGCAATTGTGCTCTAAGTTTTGTACTTTACAATTTCTCTACTATAAAATCCTCCTTGTGGTGATGCGGGCGGTAGTGGTTAGGCATTGACCCCTGTTGTACACTAATATTCAAAGGAAAAAAGTACGAAGGAGGGGAGACCTCATGCTTATCACCTCATAATCCTATGTTTGTTAAACAAGCTCAACTCTTTACATCGTGGATGCTTTGCAAAGGTAATATCTCCTAAATGGTGACTGCATAGTGTTAGAGCTGCAGTATGCTAGGAGACTCCTTCTTGCAAAAGTATGCATAGTGTATATTACAAAGAAAAACAGAACGTTCAAAGATGACATATATTCTAGATTTTGATGTCTAGAAGAGCCTCAAATCTTTGAATTCAGTTATGAACCTTTTGAACTTAGAAGTGATGACCTATAGGTCCTTTATCCAAAAAAGAAAAAATGGCTATGACCTATAGATTCAATAAGGCCCTTGCTTGTTTCTCATTGATTGTGATGTTCCTATATAATTGCTAGACGTAGAAGGTTGATGACTTGGATTGTCATATTTAGCTGCACTGATCTAACTCAAGTACATTCATTTGCAATTCTCTATTTTTTCCCCCTCTCCACATAAAGCAACACTAATTTGCAACAAAGAATCAAGACAAAGTCTTGCTTTTCCAATTATACTGATAAATGCAAATTGCATTCATAGGCCCTGATATGGCCAAATTTGCTATCGCCCTGAGAGAAATTGGAACCTACAAGGAAGTTCTTCGGTCACAGGTAGCAGTTTCCCCCATATCTGCAGTTCAACTATTATGCTATTTTTTTCCTTATAAAAAAATATATTATAATGTTTATCAAATGATTGTATTGTTTACAGTTGTTTTATCTCACATGCGAGCTTGATGTGTTACCATGTTGAATTCTTTGACTACCGCTTACACTGTTAAAGAGGAGATACTAAAATTTATTTAATGATGATATCTGGGCAAATCTAATGTGTTCAAACTTTCTCATGCCAACTTGTTGTAGGAGCTTTATTTCTCTTCTAGACTTTAAGTCTAATATACTTTTTTCTTTTCCATTTGGACATCTAATCTATATTGTTTGTGCTTCGAAATATCTTTGCCTTGTTGGTTTCATTTGATTGGCATCTTTCTGTGTTTTGCTTAGGTAGAACGTGTATTAAATGATCGATTACTGCATTTGGCAACCATTGATCTTCAAGATGTAAAGGTACAGTCACTTTCACTTGTAGTCCATTATATAGAGAAAGTTTGAACAGATGAGAAAATCTAGTCTTTTGGGTACTTCAGCTAATTCTTACTTATGAAACACATTTACTAGGATGTTTTCATTGCCCATTGGTGTAAGTACTTTTCCTTATTTTGTCAGTATATATTTTCATCTTCCTGCATGCATATAGAAGGAAGCATCCAAATGAACAATAAAGTGATAGATCAAAATTGGTCAGTCAAAATACTTTGTTGATGATCTGATATGTAAGCTAATCAAACTTGCATGAACTTTACTTCTGAAGTATGGAAGTCTGTAGAACCCGTCCAACTGGGCTGAAGCGTATGCTTGTGCACATTGTTGTATGTTCTATTTATGAGAGAATGAAAACAATAGAGTACAATTATCTTCAAAATAAGGTTTGAATATAGGCATACATGGCGATGGTGTTTCGACCTCTGATGCTGTAACCTGTCCAATGGTTGGTTGGTTGGGTTAGTGACACAATTGGAGTTGTCATGATAGTCTGAGCTTCTAATGACTCTTTGAATGCTAGCTAAAGCTTCCACCAGGCTTCATGCTTCAAGCAAATGCAAATCAAACCATTGGCAAGCTCTTCCAGCTTGTATTTCTTAGCTGGGTCCAAATCTTCGAGTTGATCGATTTTTTTGATGATTTAAGTGATGGTGTAGCTGGTATTCGAGATAATAGAGAGAAGAAGTAGTCAAGTTAACAGAATAAGTTTAGACAAGGATTCCTCCACGTGGTTAGGAGCAATGTTTCAGCAAAGCAACTGAAGGGGATGGCTCGATTTTGTAGAAGTTGTTGAAGGAAGGAGCAATAATGTATGCATGCTAGGGAACTTAGTAGGTAACTTCGTCTTAACACTGACTAAAGCTTCTGTCAGGTTGCAAGCCTTCAACTAAATTTGAGAAAAGGAAAAGTCGTAGCCAAATTCTCTATAAACTTTTTGCGCACTACCCTTATACTCTGTGTGTTGATAGTAAGAGCAAGCATGCTAAGAGCAGAAAAGCTTACCTGCTCAAAGTAGAAAGCCCTTTTGCTTTCTATTTCACAGCTACTAGAGCTTCATTCTTTTCTGGGTCCGAAAATTTTCTCTCATAGACTGAGAAATGAATTAAAAGTGTGTGTTTTAAGCAACAAAATTAATTTCTAGGATTTGTGATTTGGTTCCTATATAGTCTTTGATTTCAAAAGACTACATTTGATGCTCATCGGATTATGTTTTGAGAATTTGTCAAACTGATACCTAGAAAAGGAAAAATGGAATGATTAAACTGGATGATTACAGTAACTGGTTATCATTTGGGTAGGGCTTGCCTATGATTTGGGTGGTTTAGTTTTTGACCTGTTCCATACTTGGCTCATAGATGATCACAAAACTCAATCCTCACCCAATTGTCCAACCAGCCTTACACCCGAGTTATCCAAATACATGTACAGATCTCTCTTCTTGCTCCTTTTGTAGTTCTATCACTTGTAGTGTATTCTCAAAGATCTAACGCGTGCATTTTCATTGCTTTCAGGAAGCTCGGAAGCGTTTTGACAAAGCTAATGTTGCTTATGATCAGGTGGATACAATGTCTATCTAGTCAATTCTGTTATCTGTCATGTGTTGAGCTGAAGGTTCTTGGATAATTACCCATTCAAATTGAAAAATACAGGCTTGTAATGGAGTGACTTTCTGTTGAAATTTTACCTAATCGTTCTCTGGTTTTCTTATTGTACTTTCTCTTTTGAAATACCAGACTCAACTTAGAACTTATAAATACCATTTTTAAAAGGATAGGGGAGGCAGTGATTAGTAATATATCAAGTGAAAAAGCGGGAATTACTAATTTACTAATATTAGAAACTTGAAAGCAAGATATTTATGTTCCAAATATGCTAAAATAATCGATATCATCCTGTTTGCCAGTGGCTGCTTTTATCTGTTCTCTGATTGGTTAGTAGTCCTAAATCCTGCAACTTTAGTGACAACCTTGATTATTGAAGTTAAAACAATGTTTCGGCGTATTAATGTGTCATTTTGAATTAGCTATGCTCTTGCTCTTTGTTGTAAAAACTTTCCTGTCGTCTTTGGCATATATGCTTTCCTTTTGAGATTATTTTAAGCAACAGATTTTGGTATAGTAAGACGTTAAATTTTTAAAATGGTTCAACAATGACAACTCCTAAATCCCAAACTAGTTGGGACAATTATATGAATCATCAATATATGTTTTGCTCCTTTTGGACCCATTTCATACAATCCGTTTTGCTCCTTTTGGACCCATTTCATACAATCCTTTTAGAGTTACAATTTGAAGAAAAAGAGTTTTTGGGTGTCTACTTCTTGAAACTAAGACCAACTGGGTGTCAGATCTTTATACCCTTGGTAACAGATCTAACACAGGATGGCATTTCCGCATCTTGCTTCTATGTCCTTTAAACCTTCAGAAACATCTTCACATTTGTTGAGTAGCTTTCTGAAAAGAAGTTGAAATAGTTGGAATGCTAACATGATGGTACTTGGTTCTTTGTTTTGATGTACTTTAAAATGATTGGTTTTTGTCATCCAGGTTCGGGAGAAGTTTTTGTCATTGAGGAAAAGTACTAGGATGGATATAGCTGCAGCCCTCGAGGAGGTAACAAACATCAGTGCTTCTTAAAATCCATAAACACTGTCCTTTTATGTTGTTTATTGATCAGGTAGTTTCTATGGTAACCATTGTCAGGCAACATCTAATTTGGTAGTCATTCCAGGAACTTTACAATGCAAGGTTGAGCTTTGAGCAAGCCCGCTTTAATCTGGTGAGCACAATTCTTTTGGCAGTCGGTATCAAATGGTGATGCAATAAATAGCAATATAATATAATTGTTGAAATATTTCATAAGTTCAGGTCGGTGCTCTTTCTGCGGTTGAGGCCAAAAAGAAGTATGAATTTTTGGAAGCTGTTGGCAGTATGATGGACAGCCATCTGAGGTTTTTCAAACAGGTCCTTTTCCTTTTTCTTTTTCAGTGGAAAACAAGTTTTAAAATGGTGAAATCTTATGCTTGCTGATATTCATTAGTGCATCATGCTGAATTCGAGATATTGTGTGATGCACAGGGGTATGAACTTTTGCATCAAATGGAGCCTTATATCAGCCAGGTTAGATGCTAGTCATGGAAACAATTTTTTGTGAATGCCCTTTCCCCGTGATGCCTTCCAATTTGTTTGAGGGAATGGCTGATAATGCTCTACCTTCATGAAATTGATTTGTTGGGTTCATTTCGTAAAACTAAATCTTGTATTTTCATTTTCAGTTTGTATGCCAAATATTCTTTTTCATTTCTCTTTTTGGCATCCATAATCCTTTTTTTTTATGGTTCTAAATTTGATTCTCTGTCACTCACTCTCACACACACAAAAACACACTATTTATTTCAAATTCTAATTAATAGATATCTCTCAAATTAATTAACTTTCACATGTCTTGCATTGAAAACTTTATAACTGTTAAGCAATCGCCACAAAGTAATCAAGGCTAGTTAGTTCAGACTGTATTCCGCCGCATGCATATTGATTTTTTTACGAAGAAATATTATAATTATATTCTTGAGAGACATCATTGATAATACAAGGATTGGAATGGACATGTTTTAGTTGATTGAAGCCTTACTATTAGCTATAACTTTATTTTGTACACTACCTTAACCATGGAATCTAAGTAGGGTTCTGACTTCTCAGAGCGATTTGAAGGTTAAGATAATCCTCGAAAAGATTTTAGCCTTGGATAATTTGCCATTTTCCCTCAAGGATATTAAAATGATAAGAGAAATTGATATATTTGGTTTTTTGAACGGGTAAATTTTTTTATTGGTAACTAACTAATTGTACTACCAAAGCAACATTTACATCACAGTGCATTTGATTATATTAATCAGTGCATTTGATTATATTAATAATAAGAATAATAAACGTCCTCACATTAAGAAGTTTCTAGGACAGGACATTACAAGAAAGGAAATCTCCCAATACAAAAAACAAAAAGGATTGATTCCTTCCGTACAGAGTACTATTCCTGTAGAGGATCTATGAGTTTTATTTTTGACATCCTGTAGGTTGCCCCAAAAATTCCAAGGCCATAAACATGTTCTCTGTGGCATCTACCTTCCTGTCAAAACACCTTGCATGATGTGTAGTTTATTTCATCTTTTAGGTATTTAACACAATACATGGTAAGTTGCATGCATGTGTAGTGCTTTTAGAGCTTTCAGGGAAAAAATGGATTTTAGAAATTTGACCTATTTTGTGACTCCCTAATTGTTTATTAAAGTGTAGGAAAAAGTGGTACCCAGAAGTCACTAATCCATGCATTCTCTGAATCTCGAACTTCAAAAGTCTTCTGCTGGTCTATCAGGTTTTTGCTCAGATTTGATTGCACCGCTGCTGACCATAAAAGAATGTCTTCGCAGATTGAACATTTGCCTAACGTAGGAAGCTCCAGATTGCCCCATTTTGGTGCTTCTTGAACCCTCGGCTAAATTTTTAATCATTTTCGCTAGATCTTGATCAAAGAATAATTAATGGTTTTGGGCATTGAAGTTTTAAAATGTCCAAGCGCGAGCTTGTAGATTCAGGAGATAATTGCATGAATTCCAAATCCATTGCCGACCCCATGATACCTGATAGGCAAACGAGAATTTAGTTTCTCAATCATATAATAGCTAATTGGATTTCCTTATCCAAAAAAAAAAGAAGCTAATTGGATTTTAGTTTGTCTTTGTTTATGATAAAGTTCTTCTGTTATAGTTTATATTGTCAGCTGCTGGATCCATTTATTCATGGATCCACTATTACACTCTACTTATGTAGCATACTTGGAATCTTACAGGTCTTGGCTTATTCACAAAAAGCTCGAGAAAATTCCATGTATGAGCAGGCAGCTCTCAATGAGAGGATGCAAGAGTACAAAAGGAAAATAGATCAAGAAAGGAGAAGTTCGTTCAATGGGTCTACAAATGGTGACGTCACACAACCTTTTTCCAGGAGTTCTCACAAACTTATAGAAGCAGTCATGCAATCTGCTACTGAAGGAAAGGTATGTAGTACAATGCATCATTTTGCTACAACTATTAGCAAATAACATGCTCTTACTGCTTACAATATGTAGTATTCCTTTTAAAGAAAATACTACCTTTCATTTTTAGCTAAGATTTCAATAGTTTAGGTACAAACTATAAAACAAGGATACCTGTCGAAGCGATCTTCTAATATAAGAGGTGACTGGAAGAGAAGATTCTTTGTTCTAGATAGCAGAGGAATGCTGTACTACTATCGAAAACAATTGAGCAGACCGTCTGTAAGTTACTGAATTAAATGTTTGTCACAAGTTCTTTCAGCTATTATATAGACTTTCTCAAATGTGGAGGATGCAGTTTCAGGGTTCTTCCAGCCCACTCCTTTCAAACAGATGTTCTTCCCCAGAACCGGGTTCAGGACTGCTGAGTCGTTGGCTTTCTTCTCATTATCATGGAGGTGTACATGAGGAAAAAACTGTTGCACGTCACACAGTGAACCTACTAACATCAACAATAAAAGCAGATGCAGATCAGTCTGATCTGAGATTTTGCTTCAGAATAATTTCACCAACGAAGAATTATACTTTGCAGGTAAAAGCCTGAGGATCATCCTGATAATTCTTTTAGTAGCAAGTGCTGTAGTAAGAGAACTGTCTTTCAACACAGATGTCTAATTAACAATAACCTTTTAGTAAAGATATATCCTTTGGCTATTCAGGCAGAGAGTGCAGCGGAGCAAATGGACTGGATCGAAAAAATAACTGGAGTTATTACTTCGTTGCTAAGTTCGCAGACACCTGAAAGGGTAAACTAGAAAATAAATATACAAGTCTTCCTTTACTTCTCTTTGTTGTTATATCTGATAATATGATTTTTGGTGTTCAGCACTTCGCTGGTAGTCCCATTAGCGAAAGTAGTTCTATAGGAAGTCCAATTGATCTTGATCAAAGAGCAATGGAAGAGTACACATCTGGGAGGGATCTTACTGGTAGATCTTTCATACGCCCATCCAAAAGTTCAGTGCACATCCTCAGCACGCAAAGAGAGAAACCAGTTGAAGCATTAAAACGGATACCTGGGAATGATAAATGTGCTGATTGTGGTGCTCCTGGGCCAGAATGGGCTTCTTTAAATCTTGGAATTCTTATATGCATTGAATGTTCTGGTGTTCACCGAAACTTTGGTGTACATATATCCAAGGCAAGTCAACTCAGTTACATTTTGCACCTAAGTTTCATTCTGTATGCATTATCATAAACTTAACCTTCTTAAACCCCTCTCATTACATATGGGAATACAAAGGCCTACTCTCAAGTTAACCATATGTATCTTGTGTTATTGTCTGGTAGAGTTTTTACAAGTCTATGCATACTCTTTCAGTGGAAAAATTAAAGGAGACCCATTCCAAAAGAAGAAAGGGAACTAAATACCTCAGCTTTAACTGCCCAATCTCTTGATGATAGATTGGAACTCTTCTTTTGCTGCTGAAATTTTTGGAGTACCTAGATGCATGAAAAAATCGCTGAGGAGTGAATTTTCGGTGACAATGATAATACTAAATGACGTCTGATTTTGTTGTGTTTAAACTTCTGAGGGTTGTACTTGATAATTCTCACCCTTGTCGTCATTGTGAAATCGTTTCTTCATTTAGTTTGAGTTTTAAAAATATTTTATTCATTTATTTTCTCCAAAGTTATACTTGTAAAAAGAACAAAGTTTGGATCTTTTCATCCTCCAGTTTTTGTTTTTGTTGTATTTAGCGCAAGCCACAAATCAAGTTATGATCCGAATGGCTTACCTTGAGTACGAAATATGATTCATTAAACCAGAGTAAAGTGAAAGTGAAGTCCTTAACTGCATTTTATGTTAACTTTCTGCAGCATATCCGAAGAAAAAGGCCATAGAATGAGACAAGAGAATCATGTTGCTGAATGACAATGCAGTATTCTGTCTATTTTCCCTTTTCTTGTTTAGATTGAGAATAGTTTGTCCTTTGTTAAGCACTTCACTTGCTTAAAAGATAATAGTTTATAGAGCTTTGACAGATGATCATGCAAAAGATGCGGTTTCCGTTTCTTAAGTTATCTTAGGGCTTTCAACTTTGAATTGTAGGTAAGATCTTTGAAACTTGATGTTAAAGTGTGGGGGCCTTCAGTCATAACGCTCTTCGAGGCACTGGGTAATGTGTTCGTGAATTCTGTTTGGGAGGAGTTGTTGCATGCAAGAAAAACGTTCCAGGCTGATGAAATACCAATGCGGTAAGATTTGAAATTTGAGCATGATTAACTGGTTTTGTCATAGTTCATAGTTGAGAATTCCAATTTTTTTGCTGTAGGTTTTTTGAGTCTGAAAAACACAAAGAGTTCTTTGGAAAACCCAGTTATGCTGATCATATTTCAGTAAAGGAGAAATTCATTCATGCAAAGGTACGTCTCTGAATAGTTAAGCTGCTTCCTTTGTCATCTGTTCAATCTCTTCAAGGGGCTGCTCGCCTAGCAATTTTCATTCTCAATTAAAGTTGACATCATCAGCTCATTACTCCATTTCTTTCAATTGGTTAGCCCCTAAACGTGTCCAGGTTTACTGATATTGCACATTAGGCCTAAGGGTTGACCTTATAGTTAATCTAGTTGCCTTCCTTTGGTATCATCTCCCAGTTTAAAGCTCATAAAATAGCTCGTGAAGGCCTTCCGCTCTATGGAAGCTGCACCAGATTGGTGGTGTAGGACATTGCACATTCTGCTACGTAAGATGGATATCAAACATTTTCTCTCTGATATGTTCTCCTAATTTCTTATATCTTTTCAAGAACTTTCTGACACTCTTCAATTGGACACCAAAGAAACCAGATGTGTATCAACTATTCAAATATGTACTCCCTCCATCCCATTTTATGTGGCACCATTTGACTTGACACTGTATTTAAGAAAAAAAGGAAGACTTTTAAAACTTGTGGTCTAAAATCATTCTTAGATATTTGTGTGGTTGAGAATCATTTCATTAAGGGTAAAAAGGGAATTTTAAAGGTAAATTGTTTCCAATTAGAGTAAGGTGACATTCTTTTTGGGACGGGCCAAAATGGAAAGCGTGCCACATAAAATGGGTCAGAGGGAGTAATAGTTTTGGTATAATTGCAAAGCACAAAACATAACTTATGTGATACCACGAAAGCTACAAAAATTACGCCTGTAGTTCATGTTAGAATCATGACTTGATCGTGAAGACTAAAGAAAACAAGAACCATCGTAGCAAAAAATATACTGTAACTCTCTTATTTTAGGTTAAATTGAGACTCTTCCTTAATTACATAATCTTGGCATTTGTCGTCATTTTATTTTGGGAAAATCAAAGGATCTTAGTTATTTAAATATTTGGTGATTATGCATGTTATGACTATGAAATTAATGAAGTATGTTATGTACAACTATTAACATCTTTTACTGGTATATAGTAGACCGTTTACAAATAGTATATAAAGTTGAAAGATTTGTTCGAATGAGGTTATATCCCATTGTATTTCAAAATGTTCATTTTTTCTGTTGTTCAACTCTGTTTCGTACCCAACACTGGCATCCATGTCTGCCTTACACAGGCATTATGCATATGCGAGTAATCTCGTGCAGTTTAGATGTGTTGCCCTTCTCAAGTTCTCAGCACAGTCTATAGAGGCCTTCTGTGGCATTTTTGTACGCAAATGAATATATATTACTAATGGTGCTCCCCCATGTGCAACTAGTCTGCACGTGGTAACTGAAAGAACTCTTTCTAAATAATTCAAATCTCTATAGCTTTTCTGGTTAAATATGAATTAATACATGCTTGCTATGTCTGTTTCTGGTTGCAGTACGCAGAAAAACGTTTCATTCACAAGGTGAAGGACACTACACACCTTCTTTCGGTTGCAGAACAGTTGTGGGAAGGTGTCCGTGCAAATGACAAGAAAGCTGTATATCGTCTCATTGTTGTCTACCAAGCTGACGTTAATGCAATCCATGGGGAAGAAGCATCACCTGGTACGTCTCAGAATCTAGTGACTTGTTCGGATTTGAACAAAACCTGATTATAACATCTTCTTTTTAGGCAGTGATAGTTCAAGCTCATTTAACCCACAAAGTGAAAATGAAGAGCATTGCATTGATGAGTTTCTTGATGGCTGTTCCTTACTTCACCTAGCTTGCCAAACTGCTGATATTGGCATGGTAGAGCTGCTTCTGCAGCATGGTGCCAACATAAATGCTTGTGATTCACGAGGTCAGACCCCACTACATCATAGTGTTATGAGAGGAAGAACTGCAACTTCGAAACTGCTACTTGCGAGGTAATTCTTTGTTTTTAAGCTCACTGTTAACCTTATAAGGGAAGATAAAAAGGTACTTTGTGGTTTAACCATCATGCTGATGTAAGCTCACATGCTTACGTTGTCTCTTTACCTCGCAAACACACACTTACACTTGTCTCACTTATCAAAGTTTCTCCTCTGACAACCTAGAAGTTTATGCTTGTCTCTATATCTTCAGTTTAAAGTTTGTGAGGATATTCACAAAAGTTCCGAAGGAGCTCGAGGTTAATGGCATGTGTCAGAACAGTCTATAAACTTTTATTTGTTGAAGTCATGCGAGTCTACAGCTATTGTGCTGGCATTCAGAATATTTAGTCTCGCATATGCCAAGGGAGTGCTTTATTGAGAAACTCCACCTATCTCATGGGTGGTCGGACTTCTAATCCCAAGTTAAGTTTAGTTGATGAAGCTGCCTCCGTGAGAATTAGTCACAACTGAGAACCATAACTTACACTTGATACATCATGTGAAAGTTCTCAATGCAAAAATTGTGTTTTTTCTTTTTAATTCAATGAAATGCTATATTGAATAAAGTGTTTGGTTAGACCAACTTTGTTGTATGGGGCAGAGTGTTGGCAGTTTAGGAACTCTCACATTTAGAAATTGAAAGTGGCGGAGATGAGAATACTTCGATGGATGTGTGGGTATTCTAGAAGAGATAGGATTAAAAATAAAGATATCCGAGACAAGGTGGGAGTGGCTCCGATGGAAGACAAGATGTGGGAAGCGATGTTGAGATCGTTCGGGCATGTGATGAAGAGAGACACAGATGCTCCATGCGGAGATGTGAGAGGTTGGCTATGGATGGATTCAGGAGAGGTAGAGGTCGACCGAAGAAGTATCGGGAAGAGTTGATTAGAAGTGTATGACGCAGTTGCATTTCATTGAAAGTGAAGAGTCCAGCGACTTAGCTTTTAGCATTAACTTATACAGTAAAACTCTTTTCTTTTGAGGAAGTTCCTTTTTCCATTAAAGTTGATTCTCTTGAATTTCTCATTTAAGTTCAACTTTGGATGTTGATGTTGTGGTTGAAACAATCAGCTTTTTGCCCGAGTCTCGTCTTCAGTGAACATTTCACAAGAGTAGCTAACCTGCCCACCCTGATCTACCTGCTGCAACTGTTTTAAAAAATCTGTTGATCTCTAACTCTATAAATAGGACTCTTGTTATTTTGTTTGAAATAAAGCTTGATGAATACTTTATATTATGAATAATCTCTCTTATTCGTTCTACCTCTCTTTCTTTTTGTCTCTCTTCTGCACTTCCTTCTCCGATTTCTAATTTCTTCCCCTTCTTGTTGTTTAATGCTATTCTGAAGACTGCTAAGATGCTAGATGAATGGAGGAGGAGTACAATGGTTCCATTGTACAAGAACAAGGGTGATATTCAAAATTACAACAATTACGGGGGCATCAAGTTGCTAAGCCACACTATGAAGGTTTGGGAAAGAGTGATGAAAGTGAGGGTGAGAAGAAGAGTGTCTATCTCAGAGAATCAGTTCGGATTTATGTCAGGGCGATCGACTACTGAAGCAATTCATCTTGTTCGGAGACTAGTGGAAAAATATAGGGAAAGAAAGAGGGACCTTCATATGGTATTCATTGATCTTGAGAAGGTTTATGACAGAGTTCCGAGGGATGTTCTATGGAGGTATCTAGAGGCGAAAGGTGTTCCAATGGTGTATATTAGGGCAATAAAGGACATGTATGATAGAGCCTAGACTCGAGTAAGGATGGTGGGAGGAGACTTTGAGTATTTTCCTATCAAGATTGGACTTTATCAAGGATCTATGTTAAGCCCTTTTCTTTTTTCCTTAGTGATAGAATGCTATTTGTGGATGACATAGTACTGATTGATCAGACTCGAGATAAAGTTAATAATAGGTTGGAGGTTTGGAGACATACTTTTGAATCCAAAAGGTTCAAATTGAGCAGGACTAAAACAGAATACTTAGAGTGCAAATTCAATTTGTGAGGGATGAAACAAATATCGAAGTAAAACTTGCCACTCAATCTATTCCCAAGAGAGAGTTTTAAATATCAGGGGTCCATCATCTAGGATAGTGGTGATATCGATGATGATGTCACATCGTATTAGGGCAGCATGGATGAAGTGGAGACTTGCCTCTGGAATATTCTGTGATAAGAAGATACCACTTAAGCTTAAATGTAAGTTTTATAGAATGGTGGTTAGGTTGTCGTTGCTATATGGGGTGGAGTGTTAGCCAGTCAAAAACTCGCATATTCGAAAGGTGTAAGTGGTGGAGATGAGGATGTTTAAATGGATGTGTGGACAAACCAGGGATGATAAGATTAGGAATGAGACCATTCGGGAAAAGTTAGGGGTGACCTCTGTGGCAGACAAGATGAGGTAAGCGAGACTGCGATGGTTAGGGCATATGCAGAGAAGAAGTGTCGACGTTCCTATTAGGAGGTGCGAGAGGTTGGATTTAGGAGTTACGCAGAGGGTAGAGATAGACCAAAAAAATATTGGGTGGAGATGATTAGACAGGATATGGCGCAACTCCATATCGTTAAGGACATGACCTTAGATAGAAAGGAGTGGAGGTCGCGTATTAGGGCAAAAGGTTAATAGGTTGGTAGGGGTAGGATGATGTATAGCCTTGTGTTATAGTAGGTTAGTAGGATTCAGCGTGTACTCGTGTCTTTATATCTTGTGTTGTTATTGTTTGTCTCATATTTGTTACTTTTATTATATTTATATATCATCACTTGCTTTCCGCCTTTCCGCTTTAGTCATTTCTCTTTCATATCTAGTATCTTCTGCTTTTGGGGCCTGATATTTTTGAGCTGAGGGTCTTCCAAAAACATCCCCTCTATCTCTATGAGGTAGTGGTAAAGTCTGCGTACAATTTATCCTCCCCAAATCCCACTTCTGGGATTCCACTAGATATGTTGTTATTTTTCCTGCACATCTTTTTGGAACTACAATACTTGCACTTCCAACTTTTTGGTCAGTGATACTTGGCTCAAATTTGAGGGGGATTTAGATATTTTTGGATCAATAATGAACTTAGCTCTGATTATGTTTGAACCATCATACTATTGATCAAGATGGTCTTGTCCTGTGTAATCAACTACACAGTTGTATCATTGCTATATCTTCATCAACCTTGTTTGACCAGTAGGATTTCTTTTGAACAGGGGGGCCAACCCACACATTGCTGATCTTGAAGGCAAGACACCAGCTCACCTAGTCTCAGAATTAGGCCTCAATGATGTGGAGAGTCTTGCCCTCCTGAAAGTTGCAAATAGATAGCAGCAGCACAAAGATCACTCGGAGGAAGAGTTTCCACGTCCCACAGAGTAACGCTTTATCTTCAAAGCAACGAAGGTTTAAGCTATCTCGGAAAACAGCTTGCTATAAAGTCCAGGTCTTCCATCTCTTTGGGTTCAAATTGGAGCCAATACAAAGTGCCAAGCTACAAAGGATGTTTGGTTTGCTGCTTCAAGATGCATAATATATAATTCCTTGCACAGCTTACAGAATTAGACAGTAGATTAGTTGTACATAGTTTGTTGCTATAAATTAGTTTGAGACCACCAGAAACTGAAGAGGTACAAAGTGATGAGGCTTTTTTCCCCCTAACTACATATATATGATCAATTATTAATATTTTCTAGTTTAGATTTCCCACAGTGATTTCTTGTTTTCATGATATCGAACTCATCTCTGTATATTCGGTGGACGTGCCCCAATAATCAATGATCTTTAATGTATAACAAACGTGTTTTGTTGGTCCCTAATATATTTCTCTTGATTTAATGTGTACGACATTTATTCTAAGCCTAATATTTTTATTAAAAAGAAAAAATATGGACCCACGTAGCTAATAAAATCCACCGCTACTGTCTTCTTTGTTAGCTTCAAAGAAATCTAATATTATTGTCTCTACTTTCTCTTATAAAATTTACAACTCTCTTGCTTAAAATAGAAATGGATACTAATTCGGTGGAGGAAAGGAATCAGAAAATAGTAAATTTTATTGGAGAAAGTTACTTATTCACTATCCATTGATAATTTCTAAAAACTTCATGTGAAATCTTTATAGTTAAATCGACAATCAATTTTAATAGTTTAATATGTTTGAATCGAACTGAATTGACAGATACATTATATATACATTATCTCATTGTCAGTGAATATTCTTTGTGAGGAGTTCATTTGACACTATTTTTTGGTGCAAAATTTGCTTATTCAACTTTTTTGAAATTTCTTATTCTTATTTATGATTCAATGAATTTATTTTTTCATTTGGGTCATTCTTTGACTTGATTCAATTAATTTTGACGCAATATTTGTCAATTAATTAATTTATCAAATTTTTGTCATCTTTAAATTTGAGTACAAATTGATTATTCAATAAGCTTATGCTATAAAACTCCAACAAGCAAACTGAAGGAAAAATAGCTTAGTGTCACCAAAAATGGCATCCGACAGATCTGAATCGACGGGAGATTCTAATGGCGATCGCCGGAAAGTAGCTCTGATCACCGGCATTACCGGCCAAGACGGGTCGTATCTGACTGAATTCTTGCTGGATAAGGGCTATGAAGTTCATGGACTGATCCGTAGATCGTCCAATTTCAACACCCAACGCGTTAATCACATCTACATCGATCCTCACAATGTTCACAAGGCACGCATGAAACTCCATTATGCCGACCTTACCGACGCCTCTTCTCTCCGCCGTTGGATTGATACTATTCAACCTGATGAGGTTTACAACCTCGCCGCACAGTCTCATGTTGCTGTCTCCTTCGAGATCCCTGATTACACCGCCGATGTTGTCGCCACCGGTGCTCTCCGTCTTCTGGAGGCTGTCCGTTCTCACATTTCTGCTACGGGAAGATCACACATCCGTTACTACCAAGCTGGTTCGTCTGAGATGTTCGGATCCACCCCGCCTCCCCAATCTGAATCTACACCCTTCCACCCTAGATCCCCTTACGCTGTATCTAAGTGTGCTGCGCATTGGTACACCGTTAATTACCGTGAAGCATACGGGATCTTCGCCTGTAATGGGATCCTGTTCAATCATGAATCCCCCAGGCGAGGCGAGAACTTCGTCACTAGGAAGATCACTCGGGCTGTGGGTCGGATCAAGATCGGGCTACAGAGCAAGCTGTTCTTGGGAAATCTACAGGCATCCAGGGATTGGGGTTTTGCTGGGGACTATGTAGAAGCAATGTGGATGATGCTACAGCAAGAGAAGCCGGATGACTATGTTGTAGCAACCGAGGAGTCCCACACGGTAGAGGAGTTCTTGGAAGTGGCATTTGGTTTCGTAGGATTGAATTGGGCGGATCATGTTGTGATTGATAAGAGGTACTTTAGGCCTGCAGAAGTGGATAATCTAAAGGGAGATTCAAGCAAAGCGAGGAAAGTTTTGGGATGGAAACCCAAAGTTGGATTCAAACAACTTGTGAAGATGATGGTGGACGAGGATGTCGAGTTGGCTAAAAGGGAGAAGGTTCTTGTTGATGCTGGTTACATGGATGCTCAACAACAGCCTTGAACACATTAATAAGCTCTCTGTAATTCCACTTGCATTTGCTATTTACTTTGCTCTAGTTGGAATTGTATTGAAGAGCTGCATCTTGCTATTTTGTATTGTTATTGTTGTTCATGACTTCATTTAAATACAAACATATATGAGTCATCTTATTGGATCAAAGTCAGTTGTTAAGTTTTGAGAAATCATATTCAAATTAATGTCTACTAGTTATTTGAGTTCTGCTGCTTCAATGCTGGACATGGAATGATATCTATATAAAATGTCAAATTGTGTACAAGTTTGTGTGTAGAAATCAGATATGCCAAACTATAGGTTAACAAAGTAAAAAGAACCACACAATGATATATATATATATATCACTATTGGTAGGGTATCTGGTTATATGTAGTTTAACTAGATAGTCTAGCCTCTCTAGGTGAGGTAGAGGTAAGGTTTGTATACACTCTACATTTCCAAGACCCCACTTTGTAGGATTATACTGGATATATTGTTGTTGTTGTTTTCGTAGTTTAATGTAGGCTTACTATGTCTGAATGTTGTTGTTGTTGTTTTCGTAGTTTAATGTAGGCTTACTATGTCTGATTGTTGTTGCAGTATGCAGAAAAACGTACACTGCACGCCTGCTTTCAGTTGCAGAAAAGTTGTGGAAAGCTGTATGTTGTTGTCTACCAAGCCGATGTTAATGCAGTCCATGATGAAGCGTCCCTTGGAGTGTGTCTGCTGTGTAGAAAATCTAAAGAGGTATATGGATAGGAAGACGGAATCCTCCGGAGGAAAAAGTAAATATTGAACTTCAATATCTGACTGTTTTGCTAAATTTACTGCACAGCCCCGAAGTACTTTATACAAACCAAAGTAGTTAAACAAGAATTTGGAATTTGATGTGTTGTGGTTGAATCCAGCTCTTTCATGAGCGATACTTGGCTCAAATTTGAGAGAGGATTTATGCATTGCTGTCTGCTGATCTTGAAGGCAAAACCTGTCACCTTGTCTCAGAATTAACCCCTCAATGATGTGGAGATTCTTGGCCTCCTGGAAGTTGCAAGCAGATAACAGTCACTCACAGCTTGACGTTTCCACGTCCCAATTAAGTTATCTGGGAAAACAGCTTGCTCAATCCAGGTTATTTATTCTGCCAAAGAAGATTTTAATATGTGCAGGCCTCATGGAATGCAAGCATCTATGTATCTCCTTAGGTTGGCAAACTTGAGCCAAGAGATGATATAAACAGAGAGGGCCAAGTTACAATGGATAGTTTGTTTGCTGTGTCACACGTCTTGGCTCAAAAGAAGTTCATTTCAGCTTCAGTCAATAAGAGTTGGTAGAGCTCATACTGGAAGCTGTATAAATCCATGTCAGTTGTTATATTTTTCAAAATTATTGTAACAATTGTTTGCTATGAGTTTCTAGCATCTTGATGAACTTCATTTAGTAAGTACAATAGAGACCTGTGTGTAATGAAAGATGCAGCTGGGCCAGAGGATGTCAATTTACCTTGTTAATTATGAATCATCAGCCATTTGCAAGGACTCAACTTGGGCAAATGTTCATCATAATTTTTTTTGTTCTTTTTTCCATTGACAATGTGAAGCCTATACATAAAATATTAAAGCCTTACAAAATGTATAATCATTAGATAGCGAAAAAGATCTACAGCTAACAAGAGACATCCATCCTAGGTTCGACACTGGAAGGTAGCTTGAGAAGTGCATCAAAAGGGTTGAAAACTACACGAAAACTTAAAACACACCTCGGCATCCTTCTCCAAGAACCTACATAAAAAGACAGAAAGGGAACTGTTAGCAAGCAAGTACTGTTTCTGATACAAAAAATTTGACAGTAGTATTCAGTATGTCCATTACTTACAGTTACTCAAATGTGCATATTAAGGTTTGGTTTGCCTTGCTTTCCCTCGATAAACCAAGGAGAAAGCAACGTGATAGGCATGACAGACCATAGAACTGAAGGATAATGTAGCAAGTTCCTTTGCGTTCTTGTAATAGAGCAAGATCCAAGGACAGAGCTTCACTTATCTTCACATGTAAGCTGCAGTGGTACAAACATTTGCTCCTTTAAATGAAAACAGCTTAAATCAGATATCATGAGAATAAGTAAGATCAAACAAATGAATGAACCTTCTTGGAGTTCCATGAGTTGCAGACATTCAATCAGGCAACTGAGTTATGCCAAAACTTCATCATTTGTTAGTTCACTGTTCACCTGATTTTCTACACATTCACAGAAATAATAGTCTCACTACTCTAAACATGAAAATCTGGTTGCACGGTATGAACAATAATATGAACCCACCAACTCTGCCAACAAAACGTAATAGAAAGGAAAAAAAAAAGATGTCATGACTATGACCAATAAATCTTCAAAGAGCAATTATTCGTCGAGCTAGTTTCATCATAAAACAATTCTGAAGGTCTATAAATGTCAATATTCTCATAATTTATGTGATTAGCCAACAGGTCGTATGAGAAAATGTTGACACATCAAAGGCATGGTGCATGTCGAAGTAGATGAGGTATCTTTTCTCTTTTTTTAATAAGCAAGAATTTTTTAACATTCAAAACCCGGCATTAAGAAAATACTGGATTACATATAGAATTTGCACACGGAGATAAAATCACTATCCTATTTCAGTAGTAAAGTTGGAAAATCCAGCAGTTCAACAACATACCCAGTGTGGTCGCACAAGTGGAGTTTGGGTTTGCCATCAAGCATCCATTGTCGAAACCACAGAAAGAATGGATTAATCCAACATACAACATCCTTGTTGAGCTAGGCTTGAAGCTAACAAGTAACTTCTAAAGTTGATTGCTTTAGAGTGTTGCTAATATTTTCAACATGTCCATCCATCTGACAATGTTTGATTAATTCATTCGAAGTCATGGAATTAGAGATCCAGGAAAACTTTACCATGGTTTCCAGAGCCATAGGTAATATTTCAGAATGCCCTGCTTGATTTAATCCATGGGCTAAAGTACTGCACATAGCAAGACTAGGTACAAAACCTTGCTCTCCAATTTCATTAAGTGATGCCAATAATGCAGAAATTTCTCCCTTCTCACACCAAGACCCCACTAATGTTTCACTTACATGTCCTTTCAAAAGACCTTTATCCAAAAGTTCATTCCAAAGACTGAAAGCTTTCTGTAAGTTTCCTTCTCGGTAAAGTGCATCAACCATCGAGCTGTAGACTACTTCATCAGGCTGAATCCCCCTTGCCACCATTTCTTCAAATAGTGAGAACACCTTCAATTTTTCTCCGATTCTTTGATAACCTTGTATGAGTGAAGTGTAAGTCACAATTGTTGGTATATGTTTCCGCCCTTGCATCTTATGGAAAAGCTCTTCTGCTTCTTTCATCATACAGTTCTTGCAACAGTAGTCAATTAAAATGGTGTAAGTTACATGATCTGGCAGGATGTGCATATCAGACATACCCTTCACCAACTCCAGTGCTTCACTCAACCTTCCTAACTTGCAAAACCCATCAATCAATGTGTTGAGAGTAAGAGTAGACGCAATTCCCTTCTCCACCATTTCGTGGAATAATGACAATGCCTTCTCTATCTCTCCGGCCTTGCAGCATCCATGAAGAAGAGCATTGTATACAAAGGCATCCGGTTGAACGCCCCGTAAAGGCATTTCATCTGATAGGCGAAATGCCTCATCTAGATCACCAGCTTTGCAGTAACCATCAATGATTGTCGTATAAGTCACGCCATTTGGTGCCAAACCCTTTCCAGAGATACCATCAAACACTTCCCTAGCTCTCGATAGGTCACCTGACTTGCAAAGACCACCTATTAAGCTATTATAAGTGACGATGTTTGGTCTAACACCCTTCTGACTCATTTCATCAAGAAGTAGAAAAGCCTTTTCCAAATTACCCTGCTTGCAGAAACCAGAAATTAGTGAGGTGTAAGTGAACACATCAGGAACTAGACCTTTATTATAAACTTCAGATAAAACATCCATGGCATCTGACACTTTCCCATTCTTTGAGAGGGCATTGATAAGAATACCATAAAGCTGAACATTTGGCAGTCGTCCTATTTCAATCATGCGATTCAATACTGAAAATGCTTGTGGTATATTCCCATATTTGCAATAACCATCAATGATTAGTGCAAAGGTGACATAATTAGGCGCTACACCACGATCAAGCATCTCCCAGAAATACTGTTCTGCAACTTGCATATTCCCAGCCTCTCTATACCAAGAAATAAAAGGGCCAAAAGTATATGAATTCGGTCTCAGTCTTCTCTTCTCTATTTCAACGAGACACGTTTTTGCTTCATCTATCCTTCCCACCTTGCAGAGCCCACTAATAATTGAATTATAACAGAAGACATCAGGTAATATACCTTCCTGCCACATATCCTGCACAATATGTTTTGCTTCTTCAAATTTACCATTCTCTACATAACCTGTGATGATGGGGGTGTAGATGATAGCATTTCGTCTCACACCAGCTGCAATCATCTTCTCCAAAAGAAGAATCGCTTGACAGAGATCTCCAGCGTTGCAGAAAGCATTAATCAGCACACCATAAGTGTGGGCTGAAGGTACCAAGTTCCTGTCAGTCATCTCAACCAAAAGTTCAGAAGCCTTATTAGTATTATTCTTGCGACCATAGCCATCAATTAAGTAATTGTATGTTTGCACATCAGGGAAAATGCCCATTTCATTCATGTCAGCCTTGATAGCTACTGCTCTATCCATCTGGCCGACTTTGCAGAGCCCGTTTATGATAGAATTGTAGGTCATTAGCTTCAAACTCTTTCCACGTTCAACCATTTCATCTTTTATTCTAAATGCCTCATCCACCTCGCCCTCCTTCATGAACCCATCGATTAACGCAGTATATGCAAAATGATCCGGGTTCAGACCTGCTTCATACATTTCATCCAAAATCCGTTTTGCCTCCTTGGACCTCTTTTTCTTACAGAAGCCATCAATGAGTGTGCTGTAGGTATAGATATCCGGAACCAATCCTTTTTCTTCCATCGACTTCTTTAGCTTGAATGCTTCATCAACTGTACCTGCCCCACACAAGCCTCTGATAACAACATTGTATGTAACCAAATTTGGATTACACCCCTTCTCTCCCATGTCATGAAGTAGTCTTTTAGCTTCATTAACATTGCCAACCTTGCAATAAGCATTGATCACATTGGTGTATGTGTAAACGTCAAGACTCATCTCGCTCTCCAGCATTCCCTCATATACCTTCCAAAACAGTTCCATTTTATTACCGTTTAGTAATTCAGTCAACAATGCATTACAACACAACAAACTGGGTAAAAAGCCTTCATTTCTAATACCCAAGAACATAGAGACAGCTTCATTTAGCATACCCTTTTTCCTGTAAGCATCAATTGGCAACTCAAACACCACAGTCTTTGAGCTAAACTCATCACATTCCTTAAAACATTTAACCAACGAGCTAAGAATATCCATTACTGGAAATCGTCTCTGAATCATTTCATCAAACACATGGTTGGCAGATGCAAAATTATTCGAATTACACAAAGCCAAAGCAAGAATGGAGAAAGAATCAATGTGTGTCACACCCACTTTCTGATTCGACCAGGCAAAGAAGTCAAGCAGCCGTTTGGGGTTGACAAGCAATTTGTTCCAATCAAGAACGGACTGAACCACATCTGGATTTAGCTTTTTAGGTATTTCAGACGACTCCAAGAGCAATTCCCAGTTCTTATATTTCAGAATGGTCGAGATTTCTTCAACTGTTGATTTACTTCCTCCCGGAATGTTGTGGGTATAGCGCCTTGATTTCTTGATTATATGTCTTCGACAACTCCAATTGTAGATATTCAACACTTTCTTTGACAGTACGAGATTCATGATTTCTTAATTAACTTTTCTGAGATATTAACATAAGCCAATTGAAACGCTTCAAAGATCTGAATCAAGCGCCGATAAAAAGAGGATTTTTGCATAGAGAGTGAACAGTGGACGCTTTCTATGTTGGACTGACAAAAGTGGAAAAGATGAACTTTAACCCCTCTAAGTTTGCAATTTGGACAACCCAACCCAAAAGGAATTTTTTTGTGCATAGAAGTCCCTATATTACTAACTTACGAACAACCTATGGTCCGAGTCGATTTGTGTGTATCTTATTCACTCGAGATCTCATTTGCAAGATTACATTAGGTATGTTGTTATTTATACCTGGATTAAATAATCATAATATGATAATTTCTTAGAATTATATGCTAAATTCAAAAATATTTCACATCATAAATTTTTGTAGGTTATTCCTTTTTAGGATAGTTATTAAGTAAAAGATTTTTTTTTTCTTGCAATCCATAAACTTTTTAATCACGTTATAAAAATCTCTTTTAAATAAATTGAAAATCATAAAGAGCAACTTTCAAATATAATATAAAAAATTATCTAATATTTTTTATGGGACTCAAATGATATATTTGCATAACTTTTAAGATTAAGAAAAAAAAATAAATAGTAGTTTCAGTTAAAAAAAAAAGGAAAAATTACTTGGGTAAGTACTTTTTAAAACATAATTATTGATTTTACTGATATTTTTTATTTATTGCAATAATATGATAAATTTGCATTTGTATTAAAAGTGAATTATACATGCAATAGAAATGTATTATAAGTGTTTAAAAATATTTTATGCTTGTTTGGTAATAAATGGACACAATATATATTAAAGTGTGTGATAAATGTATTATCTATTCAGAAAATTTGTGTTATATATGTTTTATAAATAGTTTCCTGTAATGTGTAGCATTCAACGAAAAAAATTAATTACTAATATAAATGATAAATATTTTCTTAATGTGATATATTTATTCAAGTTTTCCAAATAAATATTTGCATAAATAACATAAGAGGCCTATAACCCAGGACATATTGGGCCTAATGAACAGACTTGGACTGCTTGAGGCCTGAATTGGGCTTCAAAAGCATCATACTGGACCCATTTGTAATTGTGAACATGGGCTCTTAAAGTAATGGGCCTATAAATTAAAATGGCTTATTAGAACTTCAAACAGTCACTGGTTGGGCAGCTAATCCACTCATGGTAGATACGATAATTAGAAGCATTAAATGGGTGGATTAGACTGAATTTGGACAGATTAAAATGAACAAAATCACTAAGTGGGCAAATAAGGCTACTTCTGTTGAAATTTGTTAGACTTAAATGAGTTAACGAATGGATCAGAATCAAACTCGCTCAACTCTTATTAAATTTGAATCTCTTTGCGTCTTTTCTTATAAATAACCAGGATGAAGCTTGAGTTAAACTGAGTGGAGGTCTGAACCGACTGATATTTATTTAATCACCAAGTAAAAGAAATTTCTTTAATATGACTATGTAAAACATATAAAAGAAAATAAAGAGTCTTTAGAAGTATTTTGCTAAGTTTCTCATGGATCAATTTAAGTTACATATCAACCCAATTTTTATATGATTTGAATCAGGTGATTCAACATCAGTTGAATGAATCAATAGACGAATCATTAACCCCTGCAAATTTCAACGGACTAGACGAATCATATTTTTATGGGCTAATTTTACTCATCCTTATAGTGGAGGTACATTCTTGAACTCACATGCTTATGAATCATGCCCTTGTGTTTTGCAAAATGTGTTAAATGTGAGGGCATCCTATTTCTAAAACTCTAAGGGACCAAATTAAAGGACTATTTTGTAAGTATATGTACTTTGAGAAATAGTGAGCAAAGTTGTTTGTGGGGTGAAATTCAATGAATATACATGTCCGATGAATTGTAGTACAAAGCAAACCGCGGGATGATAATCTAATTGATTATTTTGAAGAAAGTGCCTACTATCTCCTCAAATTAGCCCTTCATACCTCTTAAAGTCAACGAAGCTAAGATTTCGTATGTCTTATATCCTTTCAATCGAGCAAAAACTTAAAAGAAAGGTCTTCGATACACATATTATGGTCTTTATCATTCAATTTCCATATTGAACCTCATCAAGAGTTAAATGGCATAGTGTTCACCAGCGCTATCGTATTAAAACTCGTTGGTCTTTGTCATTCAATTTCCATGTTGAAACCTCATCAAGAGTTAAATGACATAGTGTTCACCAAAACTATCATATTAAAGCTCATTATTTCGCATCATAAAAATCTACTAAACCTAATATTTTTTATACAGAATATAATTGGTTTCGAGGTTTCTATAACTTTATACATTATGTCCAAATTTATTTATTATTCATAGACAAGGCATGTTGTGATTTCTTGAAT
Organism: Solanum aculeatissimum; assembly: GCA_038996855.1. NCBI lineage: Eukaryota > Viridiplantae > Streptophyta > Magnoliopsida > Solanales > Solanaceae > Solanum > Solanum aculeatissimum. The sequence goes on from JBCEWC010000233.1 coordinate 25,253, forward strand.
TGGGAAAAAACTTTTATGATATGAAGGAAGAGTAAATAATTTGTGGTTGGAGTTTATAAAAGATTCCACAACTGTTCTTTAGCTTATTTTAGGCCAGACCTTGACTACCCATACTCACCCCTGTAACTAACCCATTCTATGAATAATAGAAAAAAAAAAGTTTTTGATAAGATCAAAAATTGTTAGGGACATGACCCAATAGTACTAAGGCCCACTCACCATATTGTCCCCATTACCCAATTCACTTTATTGGCGGATACTAGTCAATTAGCTAACATAGTTATAGTTTAAATTAATTACAACTCATGCAAATATCTAGCTGTAATTATCGTTTGAGTTTTGTATAATTCGCGCGATTTATACAAACGTTGTGCGCGATTATACAAACCCCTGTGTGCAAATCAAATTGTATACTGAAATATACAAACACTGTGAATTGTATAGCGAATTATACAAACGCTCTGCACGAATTCTATAGCGAAACACACAAATGTTATACAAAAACTGTGAATTATACAAACGTTGCTATGACTATAGTTACGAAATGTATTATCCAAACTATAATTATGGAGTATAATTAGATTTTATATATTTGTCATTTATGAGATTTGCTCTATTTTTAACCCAAGAAATAACCTATAATACTAGAGATTGGACATATATATATATACAATATATTTTTTTGATAAAGAAAAAATTCGAATGAACTCCTTCTGCCCGTCTGGCTTTGGCCCCTGCACTCAGCAGGGAGGCATGGGATCGTCATTGATGATGTCCAATAGAAAATGGTGGTCCAATGTATTTATAAACCACCATGTTATATATAGAAAACGTTTTTCTATTGGTTTTTTTTTTAATCTCAATTTTTTATTTTTATTTTATTTTTATGTTTGGTAGAAATATTTTTGCCTTTTAACCTTGTAGAAAAGCGGATAGGAAAGGTAGGTTATAGACTCAAGCGACTAGATCGGTGAAAGCGAACCCCATATTTCATGTGAGTCAGTTGACTTCGATTAGACCAGACCGTTCCATAGAGGAACGTGCCCACGAGGGCACCACCAAATGTTATAGATAAATCCACTAAAAAAGAAGTTGAGTATATCGTAGTTGATCGCACCATGGGCTAGCCCATACATCCACTGTGCAGTTTTCCTATTTCATTTTCATTTCTGAAAGCCCTAAAGCACTAGCACTAAATCACTTACAAGTTCTCAGATCTCTCGAGACACGAGAAACTTCTAGTACTACTTTTGATTATTTTAGTTTTTGGGATATAAAAAATATATATTTTCTATTTTCTACTAATATATTTCTACATAACTACTTTTTGTTTCCACCTACCTTGTTGCAGTTTTTCATTTCAATAATTAAAAAGTTTACAACATTAGACAAATTTTAATTTTGATGAGAATCTAAGGGGGTGATTGCAAAAGTGACTAGGATATATCTAATTGATTAATATTAATTAAAGAGACATATTTTAAGGACAAAGCTAAGGTTTCTAATTATGACTAATTAGAGGATTAGATGTTGTCATTGATACCTACTAACCTTAATTATAAAAGGTTGGGCGGTGGGGCTAATATTTATGTATTCATATAAACAAAAAATTAAAAAAAATTAAACAAAAACTCCCCATGTTTCATTGTTCATAACATGTCTTTTTGATACAACAATATAGCTAATTATAGTTTTTTAAAGGCGGAGTCAAAATTTTAAATTTTTTTAAAAAATTAATTGAGTTATCCAAACATCTACTTTACTTCTTCCTTGAGTATAGTTATTGTATGGAAAAATTACGCAGATGAGCAAATATATACTAGTTAATTAGCTAACATAGTTACAGTTTGAACTAATTACAGCTCGCGGTAAATATCTAGTTGTAATTATAGTTTGTGTTTTGTATAATTCGCATGATTTATACAAACACTATACGCGATTATACAAAAGATGTGTGTGAATCAAATTGTATACTGAAATATACAAACACTTGTGAATTATACAAACGTTGTGCACGAATTGTATAGTGAAATATACAAACGTTATACAAATTATACAAAGATTGTTATAATTATAGTCACGAAATGTAATTAATCAAACTATAGGTATCAAATAATTATGCCCACATGTTTTGTTACTAATTAATGTTTACATAGTCAGAAGAATTAATTCTAAAAAAGAAACATAATATAGGATTAATCTTAATGTAGTAATAAATATTTGGTAATAGTTGGTGAAACATGAGCATATGAAGAAGTCATGGTTGGCCATAATTAGAAGAAGATTAATCACTAATATTGGGACACATAAACATGGTCCCATCATATTATAAAAATTAATTTCAAATAGAAAATATTTTAGATTTTATTAATTAGTATTATTAAAACTTATCTTCCCCAAATGATGGTGGAGTTTGGCCCATGTTTGATAAATGGATTGATGTTTAGGTTGTCTTATTAGATTACAAAGTCTTAACTAATGCTCATATATATATATTAGTGATAATTATTGGTAAAATTCATCAACCACCTCCTAAATCTATTAGTAAAATACTAATTGTAAATCATGTTTGTCAAATATAATTTAGAATTGTCGATTTACAAATAAGAGTTTTTATATTGCGATAAGGAAATAGCTACAAAAATAAAGTAATCCTTTACTTTGATTAAAGTTTCTTTTTCTTAGAAAGTAAAATATGAATGAAATTTTAAAAAAAATTAAAAGAAATGAGATTGAAATAGAAAGAAAAGAATTTGTTTCAAAATTAGTAAAAAGGAGGATGTCTTTTTAACCCTTCCTTTTTTTATTTTTGTAAATCATGCATTTTTAAATGTGATTTATTCATAATTTTTATTAGTATAAATTCAAGTGGGGGTAGACATTTGGTTCTTCGGTTCGATCGGACTAATTTGGCTCAATTCTTCAATTTTTTATTTTGAAAAAAAATGTGTGTCAAATACCAAACCAAACTAATTCACTTCGGTTCGATTTTATTCGTGTTTTTAAAATAATTTTTCAGAGCAACTAATAAAAAATAAAATGAGGATAAAATCAAAATGTAAAACACTTAAAATCATGTTAAGTGATGATGTGCCCCCATGGAACACTTATTATACGTAAAAGATCATATTTATCTTTGTTAAGAACTTGTGTCTCCAACTGTTGCTCAAGAAAAACAAGCATGAAGACGAGTTCCTTATTCCCTCTACATGACATAAATTGACAAAAATATGTTTGGGTTACACTTGAAAAATAATATTTCAAGTTAACTCTATGTGTATACATATAAATATATACATATATATATATTTTTTAAAATTTATAAAATTTCAATTCTTCGATACACCAAAGTTTCGAGACTCTTACGCTGAACACCAAAGTGAAGAATCAAAATTTTGAAAAAAGAACAATGACAATAAAAAAAAAATGAAGAACCGAATCAATTTAGTTCGATTTGTTTTTTCAATTTTTCGATATTTATGCTCACTCCTTTATCCGATATGCATGGTTAAGAGAAATGCAATTAATTATCCTTGACCCCCCAATTTAAGAGACGGTTATTTTTTTAATCAATAATAGATTACTGTATATACATATTGAAGAAAAAAACAATACACTTTTTATATAGGAGGAAAAAATTATTAATTTTTTTTAACACATTTGGAGTATTACGTCTCAAAAAAAGATCAAATAGATTGGTTATATTACATGTTTAAAAAGAATTATTATTAAAAATCAGTTATAAAAAAGATTATTTAACATATTTATATCTTAAAGTGATAAAAAAAATATAGACCTAATAAAAGAAAAACCTTAAAAACTTAAAATATTTATTTTTACGCCACTAATATTTTTGAACCGCCCCGCGAATGTGTATAAATACTTTTCTGGAAGCAACCTTTCCTCCCCTTCCCTCTGGACCACCTCTCTTATATATATATATATATAATTAATTTATATTGCATAATTTTTCAACAAAGATATATCAAAATTAAAATAGTGTTAGGAGGTTTTATTGGTCAAAGTGTGTTGTTATCATGGTCCAACAATTAGGACTAATCAAAATATCAATTTCATGAATTGAACTTCCACCTTCTCATTTTGAATTTCTTCTCATCTTATAACTAAAGTGATTAATTTAGACAATCCATTTTTCAAATGAGTGCTCTATTTTACTACTACAACTATCATCAAATAATATGATAATTTGACACACACCTAGAAAAAATTATGCGGATAAACAAATGTATACTAGTTAATTCGCTAATATCGCTATAGTTTGAATTAATTATGACTCGCAGCAAATATTTAGCTGAAATTACAGTTTGAGTTATGTATAATTCGTTCGATTTATACAAACATTGTGCGCGAATCAAATTATATAGCAAATTATAGAAATGTTGCGCATGAATTGTATAGCGAAATATACAAACGCTATACAAAAAGTGTGAATTATACAAACGTATACAAGTGTTGCGTCAATTATACAGATGTTGTTATAACTGTAGTTGCGAAATGTAATTACCCAAACTATAATGATGAAGCACAATTAAGATGTTAGGTTATAGAATTTTTTGTGTGGATAAGATAATACCAATCATTGTGTTACAAGGAATTCATATAGTTGAAATGTCATTAGTTACCATTTTCTCAATGACCATAGAATTTTAAACATCTTGTGAAAATTCAACCAACCATATATAGATAACAACAAAGAATTAAGTCAAAGGAGGATTAAACAAAGTGACTTCTACTCTATTAAAAAAATAATAATAAAAATAAAAATAAATAAATAGGTGGGATCTTTTAATTGACTAATCACATTCACACATGTTAATAATTATTAGCCCCTCCAAATTGTAGAATAATTCCTTTTTCCTTTTTTTCATTAATTAGGATAATATTTATCTCGAGGTTGATCTAGTGTATCAGTTAACGATTATATATATGTATATGTATATTAAAAAGTTCACACAAGTGGGATTCAGGGAAGACAAAATGTATGCAGACCGTATCATTACCTCATAGAGATAGAGAGGTATAAAATGAAAAATATAAAAGTAACAAATATAAAACAAACGAACAATAACAACACAAGATATACAGACACGGCTAATTCTACTAACTTATTGTATCACAAGACTATATATTATCCTACCCTACATAAATTCGGGATTCGTCTCTGTATTTATCTAGTTGTTTATTTAGAGATAACATTTAAAATTAAACATGGGTTGTGCTGGTGGACAGTCTTGTCTGAAAAAACAGAAGAATAGTGTAGTAAATATACTATTAGTTGTGAAAGAAAATTAAATTATAAAAAATTAATAAAAGAATATATTGTTGCGTATTTGTCGACAACCTAGGCCAAGGAGAACATATGAATGTTTATTGTAATTGTAAAGTAAAAATAATTAATAAAATAGATTTCTATTTTGTTGGACAAAATTGGCCAATGAAAGAGGGTCAAAGACTATGACTCATATAATTGATAGTATTTAATAAATATAATCAAGAGCCCACATTTATAACGTCACTTCTTGCCTTCTATTAGGAGGGAAATTTTATGTGGAATTATTTTATCAGTTTACTTTTATTTGTCACGTTTTACTTTTTGAGTGTTAGATTATATGAATTTGCATTATTTTTAAGAATGTATTTTTTGTTATATTAATATGAGAATAATTATAATTTATATTATAATATTTTTGTATCATTTTCGAATATTTAAGTTTAAATTAATCCAATTTAATTAGTTTTGATGATTAATTAAATTGTCTTTCGTGATGTAGAATGTGACATATATAGGTGATCGAAAGAAATATATGTTATGTTATATGTTTTTTTAACACAATAGAAGGTCAAAATTGTCACAACTCATAACTTATATTTCTTGTCGTGTAAGGCAACATAACATTTTTTATGGGAAAAAAGAGAAACTTACATAAATAATTATTTTAGAAAAATATTTATCATTTATAGTAATAATAATTTTTTTTATTGAACATTTATAATATAGTTTTAATATATATTTCAAAAACTTACAAAATTACTATAAATAGTAATAAATTAAAAGTATTACTAAAATCAGTAGTTATTTTTTAAAAAGGACTTGTCCAACTAATTTTTCCAAAATAAAAATTGCAACATATGCATGAGGAGATTATTGAATGTCATTTATCGTAGGATAGTTGGAAGCCTTCATTGTTAACCATCGATTTTGTGTTTGAACTTTTGAAAATAATCTTTTTCTGTTGGGGAGCGTTAATCTCAGAAATAATTAAATGCAATGCATGAAATTGAATTTAATTTCGTAATGAAAGAACATCAAAATAATAATGATTGCACAAATTTATATGATAATATTATTTAATTTTTTTTTAAAATTTTACTAATTTTATAAAACAAAATGATACAAAAAGGTATACTTATTATCTAACACAATTATAAACCATGGTTATGATAATCATAAAGTATAAACCATGATTATTTATTTAAAAATTTGTTGATTATTGAATCTTGGGAAATGATGGAGAAATCTCATAAAAGTAATTTGTTTTGTACACATAATGCATACATCATTCTTTGTGTGCCCCAATATCCCCATCAAGCCTAATCTCTAGCTGGAAACCTAAAACTGCATTGAATTAAATTAATTAAGCATGCTTACTGTTGCACTAATTATCTTAATTAATATCACTTGTCAATTGTCATCTCTTAAACCGCCAATTAAAAGATCACCAAAGGTGCTTAATTAATTAATCAACGAAAAAGTTAGGGGTTTACTTAGGTAAATAATATTGATAACCTGTTGATTACTAGCAGAATAAAATTTTAAAATAATAAATATTAGATATATTATTACGAGTCTTAACATTAGATATTGAGTTGCAGATTTTAGTATTCACGTACATATTTTCATCTTCTCTTGTTTTTATTTACTTCTCTAAACTTTCCTTCTTGATTTTAATTATTATTCGTTAATTATTTTGAAATATACAAAATAATTTGAGATATATTTTTAAAAAACTTAATATTTTTTAATTGAAATTATAATGTCTAAACACGAACGGATCATTTGGTAGCTAGTTAGAATCATGCAGATATTAACAAAGAGGGAATCCATGTATTATTTAGGCAATATATTAGTTATGCAGGGACGGGATTAATTATTCACCTATTAGTTATTCCACTTTTTATCTTATATAAAACAATGCAAAGATTCCCTTATAATATATATACTATATGTAGGAGTGTTCACAGTTTGGATAACAACTTATCCAAATCGAAAAATAGAAACAAACCGATTAAATAAATTAATTTTATTTGGGTTTGATTTGGTTTGATTTTAGTTTTTTAAAAATTGAAAGTGTTTGGTTTTATTCAAAAAAGATGAAGAAAAAACCTAACTGAATTGACAAATTATATACATATATTTTATAATCATACTTATATAATATAATTAATATTTTTACAAATAATTTTTAAAGATCTTATATACGTTTTAATCAAATTTTATTTTAATCTATTTATGAAAGTATAAATGTTCAAGACGAGAACATTTATCTTATTGATTTCATGTATATGAATGTCTATAGCGATTTTTGGTGGGACTAGAAATGTCACTGTCTCTTCCTTCTAATTCAAAATAGTGGATTTTGAAACTTTATTTATAGGAAATTTAGTGGTTGAAAGTTCTCTAATAACGGTCGTTCTAACTATTTTTCATTTTAAATGAATTGTTGTCACTTTTTTCCTGTTTTGAATATATTATTACTTTCATTTTTATATATGATTAATAACCGAATAATCGAACTAAATCGAAATCGATAACAACTAAACTGATAAATGAATATTACAATTGGTTTGATTTTAAAATTTTTAAAATCGATTAAATTGATTTTGTTTTGATTGATCAATATACCGATCCAAACTGACCCATAAAACCGTAAGATTTTTAAATTACATTCCGATTATATAAATGAATAATTTACCTCCCACCTAACTACCAAATACAATATTATTTATGAAAAAATTAATATATTTCTCAATTTACCCTCAAACCATCTCCCAAAAACAACTCCTCATATTACAAAACACGGTCTCCTTAATTTCAACCTCAAAATACTACCTCCTCCGTCCCATTTTAAGTGACATCATTTAATTTGGAACGATACTTAAGAAAAAAAAAGAAGACTTTTTAAAATTTATGGTCTAAAATCATTCTTAGATATTTGTGTGGTTGAAAATCATTTCATTAAAGGTAAAAAATAAATTTTAAAGTAAATAATTTTCAATTATAGTAAGGTAACATTCTTTTTTAGACAGACAAAAAAAAAACAAGTGCAACATGCCTAATAAAATGAGACGAAAAAAGTACTACAAATACCAACAAATTCAAAAATGTCTACTCCATTAGAATTTAGAATTTTACCCATGTCATAACATATACGAGTATATGACAATAAAAACACATCATTAAAAATAAAATTTAAAAAAATCATAATATAAAATAGCATAATTTCTTTTCAACACAACTCTAAAAAAAATGTCTCCGTTTTATTTTTAATATAAAAACTTTTGATCCCAATATAAATATCGAACGACGAAAAAACATGTGTGATGTCAGATAAGTTGCAAAAGTAAGCTCCGTTACGATCTTTTTACCAAAGTGGTCACGCAAGCTCCATGACGGGACGTAACCAAATTTTATTCCAAATGGACCACTTCGACTGTCTGGCGCCATGTGATTTGTACACGTGCCCATGAAATGACAGTAGGACACGTGGATCGTTCCTATTGCAGCGTATAAAGAAAGGTTCGGATGGACTGCCTTATCTTTATGCATTTCCTTTTCCTGAAAAAATATTAAGCTGTAACGCAATCCCGTTTCAAGTCCGTAACCGTTACCTATGAAAAGACGAAAACGGATGTTTGAAACGTGCCGTTAAACAAACGGCGCCAATTTCAGTGCTTTGCCGTGAAGAAACATTTTGTTAACCACCAACTTTTTTCCTCTACATTTATCTACCTTAATTGCAACAAGGATAATATTATTTTTATCAATAATTAATTTATTTGAGTCGAAAGTCTTTACGAAATTATTTTTTTACCTACAAAGATATCCATGCACCACTCTCCTTAAACACTATTTGTAAAATTATTTTATAAACTTTTGAATGTTATATATATATTTTAAATTATTGAATGTTATAATTTTTTTATTTTATAATAAAATTGATCATTTAAAAAGAGACCTTGTTGGACAATCATGCTAAAATAATTAGGAGGATGAGTTAAGTAATAACAATAAATAATAAATTAATTGATACAAAGGAATTAATAGAGAATTTTGTTATTCTAATTCTCGACCTTCAAGTTTACTGATCTCTTTGTTCACTTTTACTTTGTTACTCTGTTCGCAATTGCCTTTACACTCTATTAAAAAATTAAATAAATAAAATGAAAGAAGAAAGAAGGATGCAATTGGTGTGCAGGTCAGGTGCCAAAAAAGGAAGGAAGATTATGGCGTTGTGCCATTGTCCCTCTGCAGGGGGTTATTAGTGGACCCCACAAAACTTCCATTATTGCTGGCTCCACGGGGGACACTACCCTCTGGGGCCCCATCGTTTTCCCCGCCGGCGGACTTTCCCAGACGCTCAGTCAATTTTCCTCTTCCGACCGCCACCTTCTTCATACCGTCTCCGCCGCAAATAGCAATTAGCTCACACTAACAATATACTCTCCCTGTTCATCTTGAAATTAAGAGATAATTTTATATTTTTTTTATAGTTTATTCTTGTCATTAATTATAATTATTTTCTTATCTCAATTATTTACTATTTCTTAATTTTTGTATCAGATCAATAAGGAATAAATAAAGATAAACAAAGGCACATGCAAAATTATCTTTTTATTAGGGAGTTCAACTCCCTTTAAAGAAAATTTTTATTATTTATATATGATTAACTTTTTATTTATTTAAAAGTGTATTGCTAATTTTCCAATCTATAAATATGAATTGAACAATGTCATTAATAGGTGACTGACCAACGACAAATGAAAGTGGTGATGGCAAGTTGAGTCAAAAAGGCTTTAAATACCTTTTATTCAAGTTACGTACATTTAGTTCCCATTTTTATAGACAACACGTTTTAATAATTTTTTGACATGTTTTCAAAACTTTCCACTAAACGCAAAGAATTTGTGCATATCTCAATTAATTTTATGATATATATATATATATTTATTAATAAGTGTATTGGGTGCCTTGATTCATATTTCAAAATTAGTTCAATATATCCAAGGTGCGAATTATGATAGATAATTAACTTTTAAATTAGTAAAATTTGCATTATTTGCCCTTTGTTGGTGTCATATGTCATAAATACAATAAATTATAGTTAAAAAATGAATAAAAGTTTGTTCAGGTTGAGACCCGTGTATCTCGTTCTCTTTTAAAGAGATTCAAGTCAATTGTGGCATACTCTACGTCGATCATGCAGTAATACACTCGACTTGTCTACTCAAGGATGCAACAACCCAACAACGTTGTATGACTCGAACAACTCTGGATTAGTTGAAGAGTCCAAAGCTCCACAAAAAGAACGTTTTCCCTCGACATATAATCATTCTCCTTTTTATCGTGAGTATAATTGCAGATTTAAAATATTTTTCATTAGTCTTAACTCTCTCTTTCTTCACAGTCCACACTAACCTCACTACACGTTACAATATTTATCCACACTTCTCATTTTTCTTTCATCTCCTTCGTAAAAGGAAGAAACATCACTATTTATAGGTAACTGAATTGAGGAATTATGTCTTGGAGGTTACACGAGTTACAAGGCATAATAAGGTAGAACATGACTTAATGGTTACATTGGTTATAAAACACTAATGGTCGTATAAATTACAAGAAACTAATGAACATAAAAGTTAGAAGAACTAATAATCATTTCTACCACAACTTATACCCACTAACATATACACTTAATATTTTATTTTAATAATAAAATGCATAGACACCAATCCCATTTATTACTCCCCCCGTCCCATTTTATTTGAATTTATGAGGAATGCACAGATATTAAAAAAAACATTCAAAGACAAAATTTAAACCATACTCACTATTGCTCTTTATGAAGTCATAAATATGTAAGTGTAATTTATTTCATAGAAACGCGTGGTGATCAGTTGGACCTTTGATTAATTAACATATCTTTTTTTGCTTTATTGACCTCCTCTCCTCGAGGCTCCAAGCGTTGATATTCGAGGAAGTAGCTCTCGACACGAAGGATATACAAGAAAGACATACTCTAGATCTCCAAGTCTCCATGGTCGTTCATTTTAACACCTCTTTCTATTCTTCTAACGTAATGTTATCAATCATCTCGTACTATCCCCATTGCGCATCTTGTGTAATGTCAAGGAAAGGGAAAACTCATACTACCGCGAAGGGAGGTCGTTTCCCAACACATTCTCCCTATAGTTGATCTCCCACAGATTGAGGAATATCTTTTGAAGATGGTCACGTCAGCGGCGGCAAGTGAAGCTATAAAACTTCAATAAATGAAAGGTCAAATATGAACAAAAAAAAATTCAAACATTCATCTTGAACTTTGAACGATTCAATTATTTTGAATATTAAAAAAAAAATTCAAAATTTTATTTAATCTGAAACAAAAAAAATATTATTCTTATAAATTCTATCAAACGATCCTCTAGTAATACTAAATAATTGACATTGGATAGTGCAAAGTTAGGAGTACAATAATTCAGCTAGTATTATGTTCATACCTACAAAACTCTGCATCACTAGTCCACCCATTGGCCATTTGGCCCTACATTACCTCCTGTAGTTTTCTGGCATTAATTACAACTTAAAATATCTTTCTTTTTCTAATTATTAAGAAATTGGATTAGTAGTTTACTAATTATGTCTCATTTTAACACTAATTAACTCAATTTTTTAAAACAGTGTTTTCAAATGTAAAGTTTTGAACCTTCCAAGAGAGGCAAGGGTATTGTGATGAGAGTGTTGCTTTCAGAAATAAACTTCAACGTGCATATTGAATATCAAATAAAATAAATAAAGTGTAATTGTATAAAGTCAAATAAGTAGCGGAATAAGTGGGGTAAAAATGAGAACTAAAGCATAATTTACTCTGTGAGTAGGGGCACATTCATTACCTTAATTTATGGTCACAACTTTTATATGTTTGCCCAAAAATAGCTCCAATACTTTTTCTTTTCTTCCTCATTTGGTGTCTCGTATTTGTATTGGAGTCTGTTCAAATTTAAAATGCAAATTTTTAAATCGAAGATAAAATATTTATTAAAAAATGTGACTTTATACTTCAGACTCGAATTCAAAATCTCTAATTCTTCAAAAAAAAAAAAAATCATCACTATAATACAACTCTTTGTTGCTTTAATAATTTCTCTTATATATAAGAGGCTAGGAAGCACATAGGTTCTGGACAACGTGTCTACTTGAGCCATGTTTTTAATGTGTCTACTTGAATTAGTATAATATTTAAAGTCATTAATTATTGAAAGTTATAACACTTTTATACTGTGTACGTAAAAATTGCGAAAATGATATTATGAATCACAATAGCCAACAACTTGAAACATTTTTGAAAACATATAAACAAGCTGGTTAGTTTTCAAAATTCAATTGACGCAACATAAATTGTAACAAATGGAATAACATATTATTTAAAAATTACATAAAATGTACTATTATTAATCGTATTAACCAACAACTAAAAATATCTGAATCATTATACAAGAAATTTGCCTGATTTTCTTGATCCATCTTTGTTACATAAATTGTAGCAGACGAGACAGGATATGTTATTTGAAATATCATTAAAACAATACTATAAATCATAAGAATTGTAAAATTAAAATATCTAAAAATTCATATAAAACAACTAATTGACTCTCCAAATTTTATTTATATCATATAAATTAAGACAAATAAAATAACATATATTGAATTTTTTCTGTGGGGGATGAGGTTTGGGGGTGAAAAGTGAAGGTAAAAGATTTTGCTTTTAATACTACTAATATAATTTTTACTATAATATGAGTATTCATACTATTTATTGAGTAATTCATTTAAAATATGAATTAAATCGAATATTTTATTTATTTTTGATCGACTCAACTCACTCGTATGATATCCCTACATACATAAAAACTAATCAAAATGCATGCAAATTTATCCCGATATTATAATTATAAAAGCAAAACTAACCAAGTGAGATGTATTGTTTACCTACAACCACCTAGCTAGTCACCTACATAGTATTGGGGTGTGGCAAGTCTATTTTCTTGATTTATTTCCTAATTAGGTTAAGCTCTTCAACCAAACCCTAAACACACCATGCATTGTTTGGGACAATTTGGCACCCTATAATATCTACATTCACTATGAATAAAATTAAAAGTTGTAAGAATATTAGGGGTACTACTTTTTCATGTGGCAAAGTTAAAGGACTAAATATTTTTTTTAAAAAGAAATTTCCATGGAAAAGTGAGGTCAAGGTTCAATGGGGAAAAATCTCCATCAAATTTGTGCTTTATTTTGTACTTTGCTTGTAAACGAGTGGAAACTACACTAGCACAAAAAGTGATAGAGACATTGTGGATCGATTTAGGTTTGGGATCAAGTAAATGAAGAAAAAAATGTATTCATACTCAATATTTGTATTAGTCGAGAATTTGTTACAACAACACAAAAGATGATAGAGACATTGTGGATCGATTTGGAGTTGGGGGTCAAGTAAACGGAGAAAAAAATATATTCGTACGCGATATTTGTATTAGTCGAGAATTTGTTATAGCAGCACAAAAGATGATAGAGACATTGTGGATCGGTTTGGAGTTGGGGTCGAGTAAACGGAGAATTTTTTTTATTTGTATGCGATATTTGTATTAGTCGAGAATTTGTTACAGTAGCACAAATTTTATTTTTATTTTCTTGATAGAGGACATTTAGGTGCCTTTTGGCCCCAAAATTTTTTGGTGAAAAATGATGTTAACCATAAAACTTGAAAAATATATTTGAAGAATTTTCAAGTCCTCAAATACTAGAAAAAATTACTCGTATTATATTAGGAACTTGCAATAGTATTTTCAAAGTTTTAAATATTTAAAAATTACCTCAACTTTATATTTTATTAAAAATAACTCATTATTTATTTATTCCAACTAATATTTACTATCTCCTCTGAAATGTTTGAATTATAATTTAAGTGATAAGATTGACCAAAAAAAAAGAACAATTTGCTTTTAATTGATTATAATTCAAATTGGATCAGTGACAAGTTTGAGTATACGATTAATGTACTGATCTTGTCGATATTGTTATTTTATTATTATCAATTATGTTATAAAGTTATTTTTTTAACAAAACATGTTCATTATAGAACAATAATACAAATTTATAAATATTTTAAATAATTCTTAGAACTTACGAATATAAATCATATTTTTTAAAATAATTAAATATATTTAAAAAAAATTAAGACCAAATACATGATAAAATATTATTAAAATTTATCAAAAATATTTACCTACATTTTCAATTTCTCCTAAAATAATATAGGAACTACGTAAAGATGGACGGAGAGAGTAGCTACATTTTCAATTTCTCCTAATCACTACGTATACGTTTTCCCTTCTTTTTTCTTAAATACAATTAATAGCATATTAAATGAACAAGTAATTCGTTATTATGAAATGTACAAGTACAATGTATTATCTTAATGACCACAACAGTTTTGGCAATTAACTTAACCATAATAAAGAGTTAAGTTATGTTACGAAATGTTTGATTTTTTCTCATTACGTTTTATTTCACGTCACTAATTTTATATATTTTCAAAATATATATATTTAGACGTGATTTTAAAACACGTAAATTAAGATTATTGAAACACATAGTTGGTATGTGATATGGTAAAAATAAAATTGTTAAGGAATGCCAAAAAAACAAACATGTAATACACAAGGAAAAGTTAACATAAAGTATTTATGTGCACAAAAAGAAAAATTTATCTTATTTGAATAATGTAATTTTCTGATCAATATAATATAGTTTCGTCATTCTTGATAGATGAAAGCATTACCGAATAAGCTCTATATAATTGATCTCGTTTATAACCATGAAGTCACCAAGTTTGAGAACTTAATATCACGAAGTAAGAGTAAATGATTCTCCTCCCTCGTCACACTTCAAATACAATACTTGACGCTATTCTTGGTGAGTCATGATCGATCTAATTTTTTTTTATCACACATCATTTTTATTTGCATGTGTCAATGTCTTGTTTTTTGCCTTGATCATATAATATTATTAACTTTTTACAAAATAAAAAATTAATTATTATAATGAAGAGTTACTTTTATTATTTGGTGATTTCAATCCATATAATAATAATTAATGTTAATTCTGATTTTATATTCTATATAGCTTTTAATCTTATGCTAGTACAATTAGTGCTAAGGCAAACTTTGGAGAATTTAGTAATCTTGACTAAAATCCAACAATTATTTTTAAAAATTACTTAACTTAGTTATTTATCTAAAAAATAAATAAATCAGAATCTAGTAAAATAATTTTTCTTAGATAATATATTTCATGAACTTAAGATTCTAGTAGATTTCTTTGCCAATAAAGTGCTGTTTGTTAGTGACATATCATTCAATTCTTCCCAATTGAGTATAGGTAGAATAATTAAAAATATTAAGAGAAATAATAAAAATATCTACGAATTTAACATGAATTATTAGTTTCGTTCCTAGATTATTGATAGGCTTAAAAACAACTCTTAACTTGTCGAACTGAACTTAGATACACCCCTCCCATGCCATGACATAACAAGTGAGTACAATTTATTTAAAACGCGTGAAATGTTAATAAAAACCACATCAACCTTAATTTTTTTTTAAAAAAGAAATTTTCCCTTCAATTTTTAATTACCAACTACTAGAATACTCTTCTTCCAATTTAACATTTCCTCCACAAATGGTACCTTAAAGCAAAATCTATGTTTTTCATTTTCGTTTTTAATTGTTTGGTTTTGTTGGGGGGGGGGGGGGGGGGGGGGGGGGGGGGGGGGGGGGGGGGGGGGGGGGGGGGGGGGGGGGGGGGGG
>JBCEWC010000233.1:41432-67110 GCA_038996855.1 Solanum aculeatissimum
CCCCCCCCCTATTTTGTTTATGATTATTTTGTGTCAATGTGAATTTCCGACAACGTTAAATATTTTATGGTCGAATGACAATCTCATAAGGAGATTTTGAGATTGTAAAAATATGACAGCAAATGAAGCTCTACAAAAATTCAAATCAAAATTTAATAAGTTACAGAAACATGAAATTGAAGAGTGTTTTTAAGCCTATCAATAATTTAAGGATCAAACTAATAATTCGTCTAAAGTTCAAGGGTGTATTTATGCTTATTTCGTCAAGTTGAAGAATATTTTTAAACCTATCTATAGTTTAGAGATGAAACTAATAATTCGTACCAAGTTCAAGGATATTTTTAGTACTTCTCTCATAAATATTTCATTTTTAATCAGAAATTTTAAAATTTTATTTTATAATATAATATTAAAATTTAAATTTAATCAAAACTCACTATATTTTATTTACTTACTGAAAAGTAACCACGGTTAATGTGCACCACCTTTATTACCAATTAAATGGTGCGTACTTAATCCCCCATCCTACTTTGCCCGTTTATAGCACGACAAGGCAGCTTCCCCATTAAAACAGCACATTTTTTAAAAACCAATACCAAACATTTTTATATTTATTAGGTATAATAAATAAATATTTTTTAATAATTTCAATTGATATTTATATTTTTCAACTTTAAATGTATGTAAATAAATATTTAAACTCCATAGGATGTCTTATAAAATGTAATTTATCTGTTATTTACTACATACGACATCACATAGGATGCATATGTCTATCTGTTCAAATGATATTTATACCTTAAATAAGTAGTCACGCGTGAAATGTACATGTCGGACGTTATAGAGGATGCAAATGTCTATTGTTTAATTTTATATTATCAAAATGAAAGGATATATATACAATTAAAGACAAATTAAATAACACGTTTATGTAATATGTCTATTTAATAATGTATCTTTATTTAAAACAATATATATGTGACACTTTCTTTTAGTCTGTCATAATTTTTTTAATTTCTCTATAATTCTAAATAATTCAATTTTAAAATTTTCTTTTGTCTTTAAACTGATTTTTAGTCACGCAAATCTAAAATTTATTTAATATCATAATTTTTAAATAACAGTACATTTAATATTATTTTATAAATTGAACATGAAAAAAATTAAAGTACATGCTATTTTTTTTTTAATTATGTCAATCCTCAAATTCCACATTTTTATAAACTTCGATAAGAAAAAAACTGTCATGTCTTGTGTGAGCGCCTTTATATCAATCTCATCATGTCTCCTAATATTAGTCCTCCATACCTCCTTCAATTGGTGTGTTTCTACGCTTTTTTTGACATGTCTGATCATCTCATCCTTTACTCATGTATTTTATCTGTTACTTTATTTTGATTATATCTCATAATAAGCCTACATATCTTTCCCGGCATTATCATTTTTGTAATTTTCATTAAATGAATTTGAAAATTCTTGATTGGTCAACACCTTGCCCATATACAACAAAATCAGTATACAACACCTTCTTAGCATACAAAACACCATATATTAGTCTCTATTTTAAATTCCAAACATAATTTCGTCCAAATTTTTTTTTTGTTTCTCATATAATGTTCGGAGTCCATGGAGCCCCGACTAAATTCAGATCACACACAAAAATTTTTCCATTCCCAGGACTCAAACCCGAGACCTCTAATGATAAAGCAATCCCACTACTACATCACAAATCATGTGGTTCGTCCAAGCTTTGATGAATCACAACACTGAATTTGCATTTTTATATTTTATCTTAGTCCTATTTTATAATTTTCATATTCAACATTTCATTTAAAATTCAAATACAAAAACAATATCATATAAATTAAATAATTTAAATATATTTTTTAGATATTATTTTATCTTTTAATTTCATAAGAAATACAATTTTTAAAAAGTTATATTTCATATACAATCGAAAAATGCCACATAAATTACCACTAAACATGTAGTAGTAAATAGGCGTAATATTGTAACTAACGGCGTCAGTCTTGAAACCCAATGAGAATACGACAGCACCAAACGTCTACCCGTACACGGCGTTAATACCCCCTTTATGAATTGTCCCCCTGGACAGTGTCTTGACGACCGGCTATACCCGGTTGAAAAGACATTAAC
Source organism: Solanum aculeatissimum (assembly GCA_038996855.1). Taxonomy (NCBI): domain Eukaryota; kingdom Viridiplantae; phylum Streptophyta; class Magnoliopsida; order Solanales; family Solanaceae; genus Solanum; species Solanum aculeatissimum. The sequence goes on from JBCEWC010000233.1 coordinate 43,590, forward strand.
AAACGGGCTGTAGTAAGTTGCCCCAACTCGGGTTAAAATTTAACCGCGGGTTGAAATGATTGCTGCAACCGTTTTGACCCCTTTGGTTATCGAAAGGCTCTCCCTCTTTCCCTCAATGCTTTTGTGTCTTTTCTCTTTCTCTCTCATCACTACATGAACAAGCTCCATCCTCTATCCATTGAAGATAGATACATACACACGCATATTTAGAGAGAGAAACTAGAGCGAGAAAGTTGTTCAACTTGAATTTTCAGTGTTGATTGCTGTTTTTAAGGTCCGTTTGGTTAACACTTTTGCATGTTTTTGTGCTGAGGAAGAGTTTTGAGCTTTTTTTTCTGGTGAATTTCGGAGAAAGAAGTTTCTGTTTGTGTTTGTTTAGAATTGATTAGTGTGGAGATGAGAGATCTATGTTGAAAATTAGTGTACGGAAATGGCTACTTCGGAGGTATCGATTAAAGGTTACAGCGAGCCAAGTGATGGCTCTAGGACGGTTTCAGAGACTGTAAGGAGTACTTCTGGTGTCGGAAAAGGTAATTTGACCGGATTTTGTAGTGATTTGTTCGGCGACTCGGTGTTTTTCCGGTGAGTTTTCTTATTTGTCTTTGTTTTTGTTTTTCAAAGTTGATGCTGATACGGCGTTATACACGGAACTTTGGCGTTCATGTGCCGGTCCACTTGTGACGGTACCTCGCGAGGGTGAGCTGGTGTACTATTTCCCTCAAGGTCATATCGAGCAGGTGTGTTTCTGAAAATCCTTTTATTCCGTTTTCTACCTCCGTCTTATATGAATCCTCTGTACAATTTAACTTTGAAATACACTGTTGAACATGCATTATCGGGATACTCTGTTTTCTCGTAATGATGTGCTTCACAGCTCTTATTGGATCATGATCCTTTCCTTTTTGGAGGAGAGAGGGTTGGTTTTTGGGATAATTAAGTTCTCGCTGGAACTAATTTACAATAGAGCTTTTTGTAATCGAATGTGTTTGTTTAATAGGTTGAAGCATCAACAAATCAAGTGGCTGACCAGCAGATGCCTTTGTATAATCTTCCTTCTAAGATCCTTTGCCGTGTGGCGAATGTCCTGTTAAAGGTAATGGTTTTCTAAATGCTGTTGTGTTAATTTATTCAGAAGTGTTTTTTTTAGCTTTCGGTCCTTTTTCCATTCATGAACATTCTTATCTATACAGTTTGTGCTTAGCTGGCGTTTTCTATATTTATCTTTGACGACATTTTCAGGCTGAACCAGATACTGATGAGGTGTATGCACAAGTGACTTTGATGCCAGAGCCAAATGTAGGTTTATCTTTAACTTTTTTTCTTTTTCATTTTTCAGATCTCATGTTTGTCCTAATATCAGCTAATTTTCTAAATGACTGTTATAGCAAGATGAAAATGCAGTGAAGAAGGAACCTATGCGCCCTCCTCCACCACGATTTCATGTGCACTCTTTTTGTAAGACACTAACTGCCTCTGATACGAGCACTCATGGTGGTTTTTCCGTCTTGAGACGGCATGCTGATGAATGCCTCCCCCCACTGGTTAGAAAATATTTCCCGATGTGTTCATGGTCCCTGTATTGGGGAAATAGAATGGCTAATTGGTTTTATTTGTATCATTTACAGGACATGTCTCGGCAGCCTCCGACGCAGGAATTGGTGGCTAAAGATTTACACGGAAATGAGTGGCGATTCAGGCATATATTCCGTGGTATGATGCAATGCAGAATCTTAATCACCTTTTGTCTAGATAGTTTACCACCTCCACCCCTGTTTGGCCAATTTATACCCTTTGAGAGCCTAAGCGGAAGGCAATAAAGGTCCTCTTTTGGTGGGTGGGGGTTGCAACATAGAGCTGAACCATCACAAAGCACATTCTTCCCTATTAAACGCTATTGTTGATGTACCAAACCAGTTGCAATCTTGTAATCACACGGTCAAATGAAGATTGCTACTAACCTGATGTGCCACTTGTTAAAATATTACCTAAATTATTTTGAGATTTTGCAAAAAATTGGAGGATGTAAATTTCACTTAATGAAATTTTTAGCTGTTTAAGGAATTATACTCTCTCTGTGTTTCATTTCCGCTTGTTACCTATATAATAAATCAACTAAAAATGTGATAACATAGTGTCACAACTCTAAGAAAGAATAGTGTTCAGAATCAATATTGATTTTTCATTTTCTTCTTCCGGAATGTGTATTTGGAGGGTAGGAAAGCAGTCGGTTGAAATTTTTTTGCTTCTATAAACACTGAGTTTTAGATTTTCAATTCTCCTTTTCTTCGTATTTGGAATTGTGTTCAGAAGTCTGGGAGCATGCTTCTTTGTTTACCGTTTACTGTATATGCCATTATTGGAGGGGTCGGTGTGTTTTTCTGCAATGTAACTTCTGCTTTGTTTCTCACCTAAGCATTTGAACTCCAGGCCAACCTAGGAGGCATCTTCTTCAGAGTGGTTGGAGTGTTTTCGTTAGTTCAAAGAGGCTTGTTGCTGGGGATGCATTCATATTTCTTAGGTTTGATTTGTTAAACCCTCTCTGTATTTTATTTTTTCCATTATTAGAGTCTGACTAGTGTTGTTGTGCTACTTTAGAGGTGAGAATGGGGAGCTTCGGGTTGGAGTTAGACGTGCCATGAGACAGCAGGGGAATGCTCCATCATCGGTGATATCCAGCCATAGCATGCATCTCGGTGTACTTGCGACAGCTTGGCATGCCATTCAGACAAAAACTATGTTTACTGTGTATTACAAACCAAGGTACCTGGTCTGAAATGACTGAATGAAGTACAGAAGCACCCACTTAAAGAATGTTTTTAGAGATCTTTGATTATAAGTCACATATTACATCAAGTCTTTTCTCTAGAGGTTGGAAACTTGGAATCAATAGCTCATACTGTTTTGTTGCTTGTCGTCTATACATTTGGAAACATTTTATAGCATTTCCCCAGCAGTTTGTATTAATAGTACATCATGTTTCATTTGTTGGCCTCTATGCATTTGGGAATCATTTTATCTTAATTGGTTGCCCACTTGAATTATTGGCTGCTTCATATGTTTGGTGGTCTTAATATCAATAACTTGACATTCTTTATAAGCCCGTTTACTTGAGTTATTGTTGGTTTAACATTGACAAAAGGATTAACCTTTCTTACTGTTTATGTTGCAGGACAAGCCCTGCTGAGTTTATAATTCCATATGACCACTATGTGGAATCTGTGAAAAATAATTACTCTATTGGAATGAGGTTTAAGATGAGGTTTGAAGGTGAAGAAGCTCCAGAGCAGAGGTATGCGGCAGTTTATGCAGTTTATTTTATAGAAGCATTTTTTACTATTTAAATTGTGTGTTGCTGGTTGTAATCTTGACCTGTGTAATGGACTTCTGAATTAACAGGAAGAAATGACAAAACAATTTGGTGAATGGCTGTATCACCCTTAGACTGTTGATTTAAGTTTTCTGTAGCAGGGTATTTTCTATTCAATTCTCTGATTTAATTAACTTACAATGTTATAGGTTTACTGGAACAATAGTTGGCATTGAAGATGCTGATCCCCAAAGGTGGCTTGAATCTAAGTGGAGATGTCTGAAGGTAGTTTCGACTTTATTTTCCTGATTTGACTGTTTCTTTTACCTCATGTCATAGTGGAAGTCATTCATTGATGGTTTTTAAAGGTTCGGTGGGATGAAAATTCTAGCATTCCAAGACCAGACCGTGTTTCACCCTGGAAAATAGAACCAGCTCTTAGCCCTCCTGCACTTAATGCACCTCCAGTTGCAAGGACAAAAAGGCCTAGATCCAATGTTTTGCCCTCATCTCCTGATTCATCTGTCCTTACTAGGGAAGGTGGATATCTTATCCTGATCTTTTCTATTCAGTATCTTGCACCACTTATTAAACTTGTGTTTGAGCTAAGTAATTGTCATGTAATTTCTGTTGTTTTGTTAAAGGTTCATCCAGAGTAACAGCAGACCATTCCCAAGCCACTGGGTTTTCGAGGGTCTTGCAAGGTCAAGAGTTATCGACCTTTAGAGGCTGTTTTGCAGAAAGTAATGAGACAGAGTTGTCTGAGAAACCAATGTTATGGCAACAATCAGTGAATGATGAAAAGAATGATAATCATTCTGCGTCAAAGCGACATCATTCAGATAAATGGCTACCTTTAGGGAGGCCGGAGTCGTCTCTCTCAGATTTATTATCAGGTTTTGGAGTGCCAAATAATTCCTCCCATGGGTTCTGTTTACCCTCTGCGGACCAAGTAGCATTTGGTTCTAGCTTGGTGAAGCAACAAACACAAGATCAGGAAAAGGATTTTAGCTTGTTGGGAAAGCCATGGTCTCTATTGTCTTCCGGTCTGTCTCTTAATCTGATGGATTCAGGCTCAAAAGCTCCTGGTCTACGGGGTGAAACTCCCTATCAAATGCGAGGGGATGCTAGGTATAGTGGTTTTGGTGAGTTTTCAGTCCTCCCTGGTCATAGGAATGCGAATCAGCAGGGAAGCTGGGTTATGCCTCAACCAGTTTCGTCTTACATGAAGCTCTCCTCTCATTCAAGAGAAATGATGCATAAACCCACTGTAGTAAAGCAGCCCGAGGCTGTGAAACCCAAAGAGGGTAACTGCAAACTATTTGGCATTCCACTTACAAGTAACGTTTGCACAGATCCTGTTATGATGCGGAAGGTTTCGTTGGTTGATCCTGCAAGTGACATGAATATTGGTATGCATCCTCATCAATCCCCTGCCACTGATTCTGATCAAAGGTCTGAGCAATCAAAGGGATCAAAGGTAGATGATGGAATTGCAGCTAATGATCATGACAAGCAGTTTCAGACCTTTCATCTTGCTGTTAGAGAAAGGGATGGAAAAGGTCATAGTAGTTCTACAAGGAGCTGCACAAAGGTTTGAATCTGGTCTTTTGTCATGACTTTGGCTGTTGGCTTTAATGAAATTTCTAACGATCTATTGTTGCCTACAGGTTCATAAACATGGTACAGCGCTTGGAAGGTCTGTGGATCTTGCCAAGTTCAACAATTATGACGAATTGATTGCTGAACTGGATCGGCTTTTTGATTTTAATGGTGAACTCAAGGCTCGGAGTAAGAGTTGGCTGGTTGTATACACTGATGATGAGGGTGACATGATGCTTGTTGGCGATGATCCATGGCAGTGAGTACTTAATCTCATTGCATTTATTCATCAGAGTGATTATTTTCTTTCCTCATGAGCTGCTTACTTGTGTAGTACTTCTATATCAGTGCTATGTTTTTTGTGTTTTTTACATTATCTTACCGGCTTAGCACTGATTTAAAACAGGGAATTTTGTGGTATGGTTCGTAAGATTTTCATCTATACAAAGGAGGAGGTGCAGCGTATGAATCCAGGGACCCTCAATTCAAAAGGCGAAGACACTTCTTCCATTGCAGAGGGCTCAGACACTAAAGAAGTGAAGAATCAGCAACTTCCTTCTGAATCTTGTCAAGAAGAATATTAGGTTTTTCTCCAAAATCGAGGTTCATGGGAGGATCTACTCGAAGAGTAAGTGATTCCTTTCTGCCTCAGTTTTTTGAAAATATTTTCCCTGTAAATTAGGGTGGGAGATGACTCCAGCGGTTTTCTCTATTTGCTTACTGTCGTTTTGCATTTGACAGGTTTATAAGATAACGAGAAGATGGCTTTTACCACCTGGATGTTGCTTTTTTGGGGGGGTTTTGAATATCACCTCCAATATCAACTCCCTTTGACTTCTGGCTGGGATGGTCTCTTCATATAAATGCAGCTTCAGTACTTGCAGTTTTGGACCCCTTTTTGGATGGCCCCTTACCTATCTATACATAGTATATGTAAATTATCAGCGTGGTCTTTAACCTTGCTTTCGCCAATCTCTATGTACATATCCCTTTTACCAATTTTTCTAGCTCTAGCTGTAAGTAAGATGTCTGTCCAACTATGTACCTGCCTTACTATTGATTTTTGTTGTAGTGGTATCCAACTGCTCTGGGCAGATAACATATTTTGTATTAGTAATTATGGTAATGCAATAGAAAAGTGTTTTCTGGGTGAACAGCTGTTTGTGTTCTGCAAATTGTCATAAGAATCGACCGCTGAACGAGTTTTTGTCATTGGCCTTGTCTAGTCTTGTTGGTCAGGTTCCTTACCCATTGTCTTCACAACCGTATTGATGTTTCCCTTTGGAAAGTTGGGCAAATCATGTAAAATTTTAATGTAAAATATGAAGAAATATAATTTTATTCATAAGTACTGAGAGTATAAATTTGTTCTTCCTTAGAGGGTGTATGATGATTTTAATCTCCTTGAGTTCTATTTTAATTTCTTTATGAATATTTTCAAAGTTAACGAGATATTTGAGATATTGTAAGGGAATATAATAACTTTCATATAAGCATACGTTGTGGCTTATAGTAGAGTAGCCTCCAAAGAAATTTTAATTGCAATTCAACACGTGTGGTAGAATCTGGTAAAATTTCAACATGTAGTTCCATAAAATTTCAGTGTATACAAATGCTTTTTAATTGGAGTATAGACTTGATGAAACTTAATAAAGAGGCTTGAAGTACTCTAGGTTTTGTGGCTTCAGATTTACAGAGGCGTGCTAGTTTGCTTGCGACAAATTTTAATGTGATAGAATATAGATTGTAATCAAAAATTAAAAAAAAATGAAGAAATATAATTTTATTCTTAAAAAATATGGGTACAAATTTGTTCTTCCTTTGAGGGAGTTAACAAGATATTTGAGATACCTCTTTAAGGGAATATAATACTCTTTATATAAGTATAAGCCAGCGTTTCGGGTAGAGTAGCCTTTAAAAAATTCTAACTGTAATCGAACACGTCTCGTAGAGTTCCATAAATTTCAGTGTATACAAATGCTTCCTAGTCGGAGTATGAATTTGTTGAAACTCAAAGACGAGGCTTAAGTACTCACAGTTTTGTGGCTTTAAATTTGCAAATCTAATTTGTGAGAGAAGGGAAGATTTGGTCCCACAGGACGTTCTAGTTTGCTTGCAACAAATTTTAATGTAATGAATATAAATTGCAATCACAAATAAAATATAAAGAAAAATAATTTTATTCATAATTCTCTCCTTTGATTTCTTCCATGATTAGAGAGGCTTAATGGCATATTTCTCGAACATAGAGTGATTTTGACTTTCTTGAGTCCTATTTTGATCTCTTTATGAATATTCCAGAGTTAATTGAGTATTTAAGATGTCTATTTAAAAGAATATAATATCCTTTATACAAAGCATAAACTGAGATTTAGGTGGAGACAGAATTGGCAAGCTTACCAAACAGTTGTATGAACATGAACTCAGTTTCATACCATTCTGGAAAAAGTAATCTTCCAACAAATTTTATGGCATGAAATTACAGGAGCTCAACTAGAACAGTTTGATAGCATCCATTAAAGTTGGCTAAGAAATTAAGAAGATGCTTATCGTGGAAGAAGAGTCGCAAAAATTGCGACAGAAATTAGTTAAGCACTACTAGTTCAAGAGGAGGGCCTACTTGTAGCCCAAGAAAATTGCTGAAATTTCAACCCAAAGTTTGCTGAGAATTATAGCCCAAAAAGTTCCTAAATTGGACGTGGATTCATTGTTTTAGATGTTTTTGGGAATAAATTAGCTATTTATTTTTGTTTTGCATGTTTTTTAAGTTAATTTTTAATGTTTAATTATTTCCATACATGTTATTTGGGATAAGATTACTCAGCTGAAGTGAAAAGCAGCTTAATGTAAAAAAATGACTATGAACTTCTGAAAGAAATATTATAGCATATACTTTTGGAGCTTCATATGCTCGATGTTTCTCCCAAAGAAAACACCAATATAACTGACTAAAAAGGAAAAAGGACAACCCGGTGCACTAAGCTCTCGCTATGTGTGGGATCCCGGGAAGGTTCTGACCACAATGGTCTGTCACCTTCTAGTTGCATGAAAACATAAATAAATAAACTAGAAAAGCAGCATCACAAGTCGAGGTCTATAAGCTAGAGCAGCTTGAGATTCGAAATCTTCGATAGAGCCTCTCCTTAGTAAACTATAGAAGCTAAATCATCCCCCCATGGAAGCCAGCAGAGTCCAGCAACACTGCTTTGATTTGATCTGGATGGATGTCTTGACTTTCGTTCGATTGCTGCAATTAAATACAATGTAAAATTAATACTATTGCAAGTCAAAGAACTGGATTGATCGAAATTTAGTCTTACTGTCCGAGAAGGAAGTTGATCGAAAGAAGGGTACCTCAGCTCGGAAGATATCCAGCACAAACCCATTGAAGCAGCTGATAACAGCCTGTTGAATGTCCAGTCCAAGATTGTCCAGAGCTTTCATGGTTGAGAGTAAAACACCTGATTTGCGGTTGCAGAACATATGAATGGTCACCGCTCTTCCTTCCCTGGCCCTTACTTCAACCTACAAGTATAAAAAGAACAACAATGCATCATCTCAAACATAATGAATTCAAATGGTAAGACGAACTTACCTATCTCCAAACGGAAAAGGAAAAAGAATGAAATGCCAATTTACCCTAGCAGGTTGTCCAGTAGGGCTGGACAGGGGACTCGCAAATGAACTTGGAATAAGTTCTTCCTTCAGCCGACCAGGCAGAGCTGGTGCAGGCGGTGTCAATGGATAGAAACTTGAAGCTTGACTCACCGAAGAGTTGGATGGTGTGGACTCCAACTCATTGTGCAGCTCATTGATGGCTTTCAGAAGGTTCTTCAAGTACTCAATTGCGTCCCCTAAGATTGAAGCCCTGTCCATCTATCAACATACAGACCAATCACAAACCAAGAGGCTAGCTAAAGAAAAAGTCAAGACCATCAAGCTCATTAAGAGTGAAGAGGTTGATGTCACGCGAGCAATCGATATTATCTTGGTTGGACGAGGGCGGGTTTCATTCCCTCGCCAAGGGGGAAAGAGTAATTTCATGTCCCAATAACAACTTACATTAAAATTCAAATAAAATTCATCCAACAAGCCAGTGAATAGATAACACTCTTTACTGTAGGGGGGAGGTACCTTTCAAGAATAGTTCCATTCCCTATGTGGTCCAAATTTAAGATGCTTTTAAAAATCAGCTCATAGAGTCCATGTGAGTGAATTAAATGCTATACTATCAACTGTACTTAATTCAAAAATCTTCTGAACTATGCAAAATTCAGTTTTGCTAACCATAAATACACAAGCTAAGCTTAAGAAAAAGGAAAGTAAACAACAAATAAACAAATACATAATGGAAGCTAAATGCTGATGATTGTAAATGGCTAAAACATGTTAAATTCATAATCGAAATTCACGAGAATTTACTGTAAAAGTATTTCATACCTTACTAATATTTGGAACGACAGATCTCAGCATGTAAAGCCTGTCATTGAGTTTCTTCCTGCGGCGTCGCTCAGCCATCAGATTCTTGGCCGGGAGCCCTTTCTTCTTCCCTTTCTGATCAGCACCAGTGACAGTGCTGGCTGCATTGGAGCTGTTTTCTCCATTTTTGACACTGTCTTCAGCTTTGTTAACGTTATCCATAAGTTCATCCGAATCATAATTTAAGGTTCCATCCATGCTAACATCAAGATCATCACTGTTGCTATACTTTCTTTTCCTATCGTTCAATTCCTTATTCTTATCATGACCTTCCAGAGTGGTGGAAGATTGGCCTATTTCAATACCTAATCCCCCCAAATTTTCACCATGATTAGCCAAGTTCTTAGCAGCCCTTTTCTGGAAAAGAGTCGGTTGTGCTCCAATCGAAGCAAAGTTATCAAGAGGCTTAAGTATTCTAGACCTATTGAGAAACAAAGAGTTCTGGTTTGCGGAATTGTTGCCCCCTAACCCCGATGAACCAAATCCACCAGCTGCCTGAGGCATCTGGAGCAGATTGGAACAAGAAAACTGGGGAAACGAACTCAGATTCTGTGAGTTCAAATTATGAAACCCACCGTTCATCATCCCATTCCCACCTCGATTCAAGACACCCAACCCTTGACTATCAACAAACCCCTTGTCACAGCCCAAACCGAAACTGTTCTCCAATGGGTTGCTAGATAACCCACTGAGCAAAGGAGGAATGGTGGATTTAGGCGGCATGAAGAAGTTTACCTGAGAAGGGTCAAGGTTGTTGAAAACATTAGCAGAACCAGGCGAACAAGAAGATGATGAATCCACAGGCTGCAGAAGCAAATTGTTGTCAGCTTCAGTGAAATTAGTCTGGAAATGAATGTCGCTTTGCATGTTACCACCATTGTTGCTGTGATGATTGTTACTAGCACCCATGTACCAGTCCACATCTCCACCATCAAGCATGGATTTGAAACTTGAAAGCCCACCCAACTCCATATCATCTCTGTTCTCCATTCCACCATTACTATTTTGTTGATGATTTTCGTTGTTCCCATTACCCCAAGAACCAGTTCCTTCATTCTCCTTACCATCCATCCAACCCATACCATTCACCCCAGACAACATCTTTTTTCAAGAATAATCAAAAGGGTCTTCCTAAAAAACAACAAAAACAAGGACAGATTTTGCTAAAAGGGGTATTAAAAAAAGCAGAAAGAAAGGTCAAGACAGTAAGCAAAATAGCAGAAGGAACAGTACCAGCAGAGAAGAAAGGGAAATGGCTTTTTTTTCTTTATATAAAAGAGAGACAGCTTGACACTTAATAGCCAAGAACGTTACACAGACAGAGAGAGAGAACTCTGCATTACTGCTTCTGCAAATCCACAATATTAAGCTTAGTTTTATAGTAAAATTTGCCAACTGTTTTTAGTTTGTAATGATTAGTTTTTTTGGCTGCATTCTTGAGCTTCATATGAAAGAGATAAACTTTAGCAAAATTCTGGGCTTTTATTTTGTTATTAAGCTAAACAAACTCATCATTAAAGTTGACACACACAAGTTTGGCCTCTTCCACTCTAGCTACTTCTTTTATTTTGTTTCTATTCATATCACTTAATTTTGAATTCATGAGTTCATACAAAGTGTATTATTAATATTTGTGTTTAAATCACTTAATTGTAAATTCACCAGTTATACAAAATCTAATGATTTTAACTTCACGAGTTTATACAAAGTATTTTATTGATATTTGTGTTAAAATCTAATGATTTTAACTTCACAAGTTTATACAAAGTGTTTTATTGATATTTGTGTTGAACTCACGAGTTCATTCAAGGTATTTTATCGATATTTATTTTGAAACCATTTAATTTTAAATCTGTGAGTTTATACTAAGGGTAAAACATTTCTTAACAAAAAATATATTTTTCTTAGACTCGAAGACTCCTATGAAAAAATATTTATTACTTTTATTAATGTTTGATATTCTTATTAAATATTGATTGAATTAAAACTTATACTAAACATTTTAATTTATATTTGAATTAAAATACATTCTAACAAATGTGATTTCATATTTATATCTCAAACTTGAGTTATTTGATTATAAATAATATTTAAATATTTATCACTACATCACAATTATTTCTACATTTTATTTTTAGCATTTGTTTATTCCTTCAAAACCTCTTCCATTTTGAATATCTTTTTTTGTAATTTGATCAACTTAACGCGTGCACATTTCGAATACTCCATCAAATATCTATCAACTCTCATCAATATAACTATCAAATAATTATATCTATCAAACTTGACGTTACAAAAAAACGAATCACAAAATACCTATTAACATCATTACTAATAGATAAGATTGTAACTGACAGATAATTTTATAATTTTTTATTAAGTATTTTAATTTTGATATTTTTATAAGAATTTTCAAATTGTTAAATATAAAATATCTAAAAATAACACATAAAAAAGGTTTGTAATTTTTTTAAAGAAAATATATCAAAAGGATTATGTTCAACTATTAAACTATTTGCATCCATATACCCTCTTACATTTTATACCCCTATACTATTAAAATTTGTCCCCCTAATATTAAAATTTGTGTGCTGACGCCAACACTCACCTTGTATGATATACCAATAGGGTATATATACCCTTTTACATTTTATACCCCCATATTATTAAAATTCGCCCCCCCTAATATTAAAATTTGTGTATTGATATCAACACTCACCTAGTATGATATACCAATAGGATATACATACTGATAGGGTATCACAGAGGATTAACCTAAGTTCTATATGATATCGATATGGTATCAATATACTGATAGAGTATCACAAAGAATATATTTCTACTAATTTAGAATTAAATAAATAAGTTTGCAACTTTAATAATTTTTTCTTAATTATTTTATTTATATCGAACTGACTCATCTTTGAAACTCTTCTCAAAATCTCACTCAAAAGGTGCTAAGTTGGAATCTCATTCTAACTAAGGATTCTTGTTTTAAAAAAAAGAGCTCAAAATTATATGATACCAATAGGGTATCTATATACCGACGAAGTATCACAAGAATATATTTTCTATTTTTTTAGAATTTAATAAATAATTTCGTAGCTTTAATAATTTTTTAGTCTCACACAATATCGATGTGGTATAAATATACCAATGGAGTATCACGACGAATATATTTCTACTAATTTTTAGAGTTTAATATTTTTTATTTATTTCTTTAAAAAAACATAATCCTACATGATACCAATTGGATATCAATGTACCCCCAGAGTATCACAGATGATTGAGCTAATTCTATATGATACTGGTATGGTATATATATACCGCCGGAGTATATTTCATAGTATTTATACTGACATCAGAGCGAAATAAAAAAAAAAGGAAGTGGAGTAAGAAGGTAAATAGTTTGAGTCATAGATTGATTAAGGGTAAATAGTTTGGATTGAATCTATTAAGGATAAATAATTTCAAATTAGATGTATTTTGTGTAATTTTTCCTTTTTAATAACCCCTTTGATCATAAAAATATTATAATTTTTTTAGATTCTAATTAAAAAAAATAAATGTTTGACCATTAAAATTCTAAATTCAATTTAAAGTCAAGTTAAACGTATGAAAAATAAATTATAATATATTTTTCAACTTCATTTTTAAAATTGTGAATAAAATAATTTTTTTCTCTTCTTTACACAAAATATAACCAAACAAACTCATACAGTATATGTTTTCCAATTTCACAATAGAGTAATTAGCAATTATTGTGTAATTAGAGAAACAAGTTGTCATTCTTTATTGAAGATGACAACTAGAGGTGTTCACGGGTCAATTTGGATCGATTATTGATCAAAATTAAAATTAAATTTATTTAATTAATTTTAAATTCTCAAAATCTAATCAAATCAATTATAATATGTATTTATCGGTTTGGTTCGATTATTAATCGCACACAATTAAAAGCAATTATACATTCAAAATGGAGAAAAAATGACAACAATCCATTCAAAATGAAAAATAGTTAGACCAATTAATATTATAAAACTTTCAATCACTAATTTACTGTGAATAAAGTTTCAAAATCCACCATTTTGACTTGGAAGGAAGTGACAAAGACAGTTCTAGTCCCACAAAAAATTATCATAGATATTCATATCATAAGAAGGATTGTTACTCTTTAGCTACTTTTTTTATTATATTTTTTTAGGATATTGATATGTATTGAAAGCATTTAAATTTAAATTCCCAAGTGTTTGATTGATAAATGAAAAAAAATTCTTAAAAGCTTTTTAGAAAAATAATTTCTAACTCGCAAATCAACTTCGATAACCAGTCTAGGATTTGAATTCAACGCCCAAATTGGGACACGACCTCATAACCAATTCGAAATCCGACAAAACTAATAATTAAAGTTGACACAAATTTGGACTCTTCCACTCTAACTGCTGCATTATTTTATTTTTATGCGATATATAATATTCGTATTCAGATCTCTTCATTTTAAAATTATGAGGTCATAAAAGGTATTTTATTGATATTTGTATTGAAATCGCTTAATTTTAAATTCATGAGTTATACGAGTTGTATTACAAATATTTATGTTGAAATCACTTAATTTTAAACTAGATCCACGACATGTGCATTGCACGTGGTTCTTTCAATAGTAGATGACCCTATTAATATTTGTATTGAAAGCATTTAAATATAAATTTGCAAGGATGGAAAATGTTTTTTCAGAAATATTTTTTTTAAAAGCAAATTGATTTTTAATGCATTTTTTTCATATTTAATTAGTAAGTAAAAATTATTTTTAAATGTTTGATTGATAAATAAAAAAATCCTAAAAGATATTTAGAAAAAAATTTTTTTACTCGAAAATTAACTCCAATAACCGCTCTAGGATTCAAATTCGACCCTCAATTTGGGACACGACATGATGACCGACGTAGAAGCCGACAGACTCGACTGACTCAGAAGTCGACAGATTCAGAAGTCGACAAACTAATCATTAAAGTTGACACAAATTTGATCTTTTTCGTTCTAACTGCTTCTTTATTTTGTTTTTATGCGATATTCGATATTCGAATTTAGACTACTTCATTTTTAAATCAGGAGTTCATAAAAGGCATTTATTGATATTTGTATTGAAATCACTTAATTTTAAATTCACGAGTTCATATGAGGTGTTTTATCAATACTAGCTTTTGAACACATGTGTTGCACGAGTTTCCATGTGAATCAGACTCAGAATACGACAGACTTAGAAGCAGACAGACTTAGAATACGACAAACTAATCATTAAAGTTGACACTAATTTGATCTCGTTCGCTCTAACAACTTCTTTATTTTGTTTTTATGCGATATCCAATATTCAATTTCAGACCAATTCATTTTTAAATCACGAGTTCATAAAAGGTGTTTATTGATATTTGTGTTGAAATCGCTTAATTTTAAATTCACGAGTTCATATGAGATTTTATCAATACTAGCTTTTGAACACGAACATTGCACGAACTTCCATATGAATTTTTTTAGATCTGTAAGAATAATTATAATTCACTGGCAACATGAGTAGTGACTAATATAATACAATAGAACAACAATAACATACATAGTAAAATCTTACGATAATATATTTTACTTTTAATATTTATTAATTCCTCAAAACCTCCTCCATTTTGAACGTCTTTTTTCTATTTCTTTCTTTATTTCCATCTATGAACAAAATGCATTTTTCTTTCTTCTTTTTTCCTGTAATTTTCTCAATTTAACTTGTGCGCATTTTGAATACTCACCAAATATCTATCGTCTCTCATCGATAAAAATTATCAAATAGTTATATTTAACAAACTTGACTAGACAAAAAAGGAAACAAAATCGGCTTTTATATTGTTGTAGATATGTGAAAATAATTGGTTCATTTGTCCCTAGTTCCGGTTGGAAGTGTCATCTGTAGCGGGAATTGATATTTGTATTTGTATAAATAGTTGAGATGCTTTTTGTTTTGTTTTTTAAGCCAAATCTAGAATTAATAATTTTTTAGTCCCACACATTATCGATATGGTATAAATATACTGATGAAGTATCACAACAAATATATTTCTACTAATTTTTAGAGTTTAATAATTTTTTTATTTGTTTCTTATTTATTTCTTTAAAAAAAACATAATCCTATATCATACCAATTAGATATCAATATACCGCCAGAGTATCACAGAGGATTGAGCTGACTCTATATGATACCCGTATGGTATATATATACCGCCGGAGTATATTTCATAGTATTTATGCTGACGTCAAAGCAAAATAAAAAAAGTAAGTGGAGTAAGAAAGTAAATAGTTTGATTCATGAGTTCATTAAGGATAAATAGTTTGGATTGAATTTATTAAGGGTAAATAATTTCAAATTAAGTGTATTTTGTGTAATTTTTCCTTCTTTATAACCCCTTTGATCATAAAAATATTATATTTTTTTTATATTCTAGTTTTTTTTTTTTTAAAATGTTTTGACGATTAAATTTCTAAATTCAATTTAAAGTCAAGTTAAACGTATGAAAAATATATTCAACTTCATTTTTAAAATTCCGAATAAAATATTTTCTCTCTCTTCTTTACACAAAATATAACCAAACAAACTCATACAACATATGTTTTCCAATTGCACAATAGAGTAATTAACAATTATTGTGTAATTAGCTAAACAAACCGTCATTCTTCATTGAAGATGACAACTAGGTGGTTGACGAATCGGTTTGGATCGGTATTGATCAAAATTAAAATTAAATTTATTTAATTGATTTTTAAATTCTCAAAATCTAATCAAATCAATTATAATATGTATTTATTGATTTGGTTCGGTTATTAATCGCACATAAAAATAAAAGCAATTATACATTCAAAACGGAGAAAAAGTGACAACAATCCATTCAAAATAAAAAATAGTTAGAATAACTAATATTATAAAACTTTCATTCACTAGTTTACTGTGAATAAAGTTTCAAAATTCACCATTTTGACTTAGAAGGAAGTGACAGTGACAGTTCTAGTCCCACAAAAAATTGTCATAGATATTCATATACATGAAATCAATAAGATTAATGTTCTCTCCTTGGGTATATATGGTTTCATAAATAGATTAAAAAATAGAATTTGGTGAAAACGTATATAAGATCGTTAAAATTAATGTATTATATATGTATAATTATAATATATATAATTTGTTGGTTTGGTTTGATTATTTCTTCAATTTTTTCAAACAAATCCAAAAAACAAACTAAACATTGTCGATTTTTGAAAAACTAAAATCAATTTATTTAATCAGTTTGGTTTGATTATTCCGTTTGGATCGATTTTTATCCAAATCGTGAACTCCCCTAATGATAACATTGTGTCCTCTTCCCTTGATATAATGACTCAACCTTCTAGTGATATTGTGTACTTTGGGTCTAGGCTCGCATGACTTTAAAAAGTGTCAGTGATATGTAAGACCTGCTTACTTATATATCCAACATCTCTTTTGTGTTTTGCCAATGTGGGACTTTTATCTTAAGAAGGGTTACATACACCTTCCTCTATGGATTCAACGTCCTCGCTGAAGTTTATCCCACCATATAGAATTTTCTTAGACTTAGCATCAAGATTTGACCCCTCTTGCCAAGATTTGCCTAAACTTAATTGAACTCTAACCAACATCGATAAGGCTGACATAGGAGTGACCCTGATATCATTTGTAATGGCCCAACCCGCTAGTGATATTGTCCGCTTTGAACTTATGCTCGCGCAACTTTAAAATGTGTCACTGGTAGTTAAGACCTAGTTACTTATAGGAAAAATCACCTAACTATCCCATATTTAGAAAATATTTACCACTTATAGCAATATAATTTTTTTAACCATACATAGCAAATTGATTTTCACTCCAATTTATTCTCCTCTTTTTTGGTTAAATTTTGCTTAATTTTTTCTCCAATCTCCCATTGGTACCTTTTGTTAGAAATGGTAATAAAATAAAAGTATATTTAATTTTGGTAAATATTAATTTAAAGATCTTCACTTATATAATTTTTCCTTACTCTCTTTTATATACACACATAATCTCTCATGTGTTTTGCATATGTGGGTTTTTTATCATAAGAAGGATTGTTACTCTCTAGCTACTTTTTTTATTATATTTTTTTAGGATACTGATATGTATTGAAAGCATTTAAATTTAAATTCCCAAGGAAGGAAAATATTTTTTAAAAAAATAAGTTGATTTTCTAATTTATTTTCTAATAATTATTTAGTAAGTAAAAAATATTTTCAAGTGTTTGATTGATAAATGAAAAAAATTCCTAAAAACTTTGTAGAAAAATAATTTCTAACTCGCAAATCAACTTCGATAACCAATCTAGGACTCGAATTCAACGCCTAAATTGGGACATGACCTGATAATCAATTTGAAATCCGACAAAACTAATAATTAAAGTTGACACAAATTTGGACTCTTTCACTCTAACTACTTCTTTATTTTATTTTTTATGCGATATACAATATTCGTATTCAGATCCGTTCATTTTAAAATTATGAGGTCATAAAAGGTATTTTATTGATATTTGTATTGAAATCGCTTAATTGTAAATTCATGAGTTATACGAGTTGTATTACAAATATTTATGTTGAATCACTTAATTTTAAACTAGATCCACGACACATGCATTGCACGTGGTTCTTTCAATAGTAGATGACCCTATTAATATTTGTATTGAAAGCATTTAAATTTAAATTTGCAAGGATGGAAAATGTTTTTTTCAGAAATATTTTTTTAAAAAGTAAATTGATTTTTAATTCATTTTTTCATATTTAATTAGTAAGTGAAAATTATTTTCAAATGTTTGATTGATAAATAAAAGAATCCTAAAAGATAATTAGAAAAATAATTTTTTATTCGAAAATCAACTCCAATAACCGCTCTAGGATTCAAATTCGACCCTCAATTTGGGACACGACATGATGACCGACTTAGAAGCCGACAAACTCATAATCTGACCGACTCTAAAGCCGAAAAACTCAAAATATGACCGATTCAGAAGCCGACAAACTAATCATTAAAGTTGACACAAATTTGATCTTTTTCGTTCTAACTGCTTCTTTATTTTGTTTTTATGCGATATTCGATATTCAAATTTAGACCACTTCATTTTTAAATCAGGAGTTCATAAAAGGCGTTTATTGATATTTGTATTGAAATCATTTAGTTTTAAATTCACGAGTTCATATGAGGTGTTTTATCAATACTAGCTTTTGAACACGTATGTTGCACGAGTTTCCATGTGAATCAGACTCAGAATACGACAGACTCAGAAGCCGACAGACTTAGAATACGGCAAACTAATCATTAAAGTTGACACAAATTTGATCTCTTTCTCTCTAACAACGTCTTTATTTTGTTTTTATGCGATATCCAATATTCAAATTCAGACCAATTCATTTTTAAATCACGAGTTCATAAAAGGTGTTTATTGATATATGTATTGAAATCACTTAATTTTAAATTCACGAGTTCATATGAGGTTTTATCAATACTAGCTTTTGAACACGAACATTGCACGAACGTCTATATGAATTTTTTTAGATCGGTAAGAATAATTATAACTCACTGGCAACATGAGTAGTGACTAATATAATACAATAGAACAACAATAACATACATAGTAAAATCTTACAATAATATATTTTACTTTTAATATTTATTAATTCCTCAAAACCTCCTCCATTTTGAACGTCTTTTTTCTATTTCTTTCTTTATTTCCATCTATGAACAAAATGCATTTTTCTTTCTTCTTTTTTCCTGTAATTTTCTCAATTTACCTTGTGCGCATTTTGAATACTCACCAAATATTTATCATTCTCACCGATAAAAATTATCAAATAGTTATATTTAACAAACTTGACTAGACAAAAAAGGAAATAAAATTGACTTTTATATTGTTGTAGATCTGTGAAAATAATCGATTCATTTGTCCCTGATTCCGGTTGGAAGTGTCATCTGTAGCATGTTGAACATGCAAGAATTCCACACTTAGTAGGAATCTCTACTGTTATTCTTTACTGATTAGTTTGTCCATATTTTAGATAGTCTGTTGTGTTTATATCTGGACTATGGTGCATGTAATGGCTATTTTGGTGATTAATGAAAGTTGTTAATATGAAAAAAAAAGTATTTTAATTTTATATTTTTATGAAAACTTTAAAACTTTTATGGATAAAATATTTAAAAATAACACATAAAAAAGCTTTAAAGATTAAAAAAAAGGGGGGCATGCTCACCTATTTTCTCAATTTTAACACAGCTTTTCTTCTAAATCATTTCAATGTAAGGGGTGTTTGGATTTTTTTTTTTAAAGTGTCGTTTAAGTTAAAAGTCAAAAGTTTAAAATTTTCTACTTTTGACTTCTTTTTTTTGTATTTTTTTATAGGTGTGTGCATCGGTCAATTTGGTTCGATTTTAGACATTATCAGTTAGATTTATCGATTTTCAATTTTTAAATTTGCTAAATCAATGACAAATCAATAAAATAATTTTTATTAATTTTCGATTTATCAGTTTTAAGTCCTTAACAGTTCAGTTTATCCGATAAGGATGATAATGAGAATTTGCATTAATAAAAGCAAATAGAGTATGAAAGAGTAAATACTAAAGACTAAATAGTAAAGTGAGTAACTAATCCCTTAAATATGGTAAAGATTAAAATAGGTAAAGTACTACTATAGTGTCTTATTACTATTAAATTAATAATATTTAATATTTACGATGGGGTAAAATAATAAATTATTATAATCTTATTGGGTTATCGATTTACCCAATAACCAAATAGTAAAAATCGATATCGAACCGATAACTCAATAATTTTTTTTTCAAAATCATTAAAAACCTGATAACCTAATAACCCAATAACAATAAATTAATAACATTTTTATCGGTTGAGTTTATCGATCGGTTCAATTTTTGCACACTCCTATTTTTTCAGTACTTTTTTGTGTTACCCAAACACTTCGAAAATTTAGACACCAAAAATAAAAAAAAATAAAAAGTCAATCCAAACGCCCAATAAGAATGGACTCACATATTGTTAATGGGTTCATTTCTTTATATAACATCTTTGATCATAAAAATATTGTATTAATTTTATAGATTAAAAAAAACAAATGTATGGCCATTAAAATTCTAAATTCAATTTAAAGTTTAATTGCAAATGTGAAAAATAAATTATAATCTATTTTTCAAAACTTCATTTTTATAATTCTAAATAAAATAATTGTTTTCTCTTCTTTAGGCAAAATATAACCTATCAAACTCATATATGTTTTCCAATTTCAAAATAGAGTAATTAGCAATTATTGTGTAATTAGCAAAACAAGTTAATCGTTACAACATTGTGTCCTCTTCTATTCTAGCTACTTCTTTTATTATTTAATTTTGGAGGATGTTAATATTTAATTGAAACCACTTAAATATAGATTTGAAAGAAGGAAAATATTTTCTTGAAATAAATTGGATTTTAGTTTATTTTCTCATATTTAATTAATGAGTGAATTTTTTTTTAAAATATTTGGTTGGTAAATAAAAAAAATTGAAAATAATTCTTTTTTATTTTTAACTAGAATGAAAAGAAAATATCTTTTAGAAAAATAATTTTTGATCAGAAGATCAACCTCAATAATCAATCTTTCCCTTAAGGAAAAAATGAAATGCATAGGGGAAGAAATACCTTGTTTACATATCATTGGAAAGTGCATTAATATAAATACGACAGTAAGAAGCAGCAATACAAACAAGCAGCGAAAGACATAAATGATCAAAGAGAGGCCTTAGCTGACGCTAATAAAGCCAAAGAGCATCCAACGACCGATTCAAAATTCGATCACAAATCATGATTCTGAATCCAACACTCAAATTGAAATTTGATTTTGACCCAATTCAAAATCGAGATTTAGATCTTGAATTGAGGTTGGGGATTGGGTCTTGAATCAAGAATCAGAATTCGAATCTCTAGTATCGAGAATCAATATCCAAGACTCAAGTAAAGATGAGAAATTGTGGTGTGAGGTTGAAAAAGTATTTTCAAAAATATTTTTCTTACTACTTTTTGAGGCAAGTCATTTTTTTTAAATTGAGGAAAATAAGTTGATTTCAAAAACATAAAAAACCTTTGCAAAATCACCTTTGAATTTAAATTATAAAAAGCTATGCTCACTTATTTTCTTGAGTTTAACACATCTTTTCTTGTAAATCATTTCAAAAGTAAATGGGGATGGGCTTTAACACAATCTTTAGGTGTCAAATATATTAAAAATAATTATTTAAAATACTTATTAATTTAGATAATAAAGAGAGAATTGATTATAACTTTGCTCTTATCATTTATTCTAGAATTAAGAAGTACAAATATAAATAAAAATTTAATTATTTATAAGAGATATATTAATAAAACAACACCTCTAATTTTAATAGATTTCCTCCACGTTCATTTTTTTTAATTGTTGCATATTTAGAAAAAGTTAAATAAACTTTGGATGTAATAGTAAAATGGAATAATTACCTTTTTGAATTCTTTTTATAAAATATTTATTGGTTTTATACATATTTTTTATTTATTATCTAGATATTTCAAATTTGAAAAATATTTATCATTTATAGCAACTATGTTAGTATTAAAAGTGAATTATATATGTAATATATATGTATTATAAATATATTAAAATGTCTTATAATTATTTTGATAAAAAAACTACACTTTATATTAAAAAAATTATGCATGTAATATAAATGAATTATACTATGTATAAAAAATGTATTAAAATTATAAAAATATATTACAAGTATCTTAAAATATATTAAACTTATATTTTGATAAAAAATCTATATTATATATTAAAAATAAATTATATATATATTAAATTTATATAATATAAATGAATTATACTATGTATAAAAGATGTATTAAAATTATAAAAATATATTACAAGTATCTTAAAATATATTAAACTTATATTTTGATAAAAAATCTATATTATATATTAAAAATAAATTATATATATATTAAATTTATATTACTATGAATGATAAATATTTTCTAAATATAATATATATATAGATAAGTTTCCTAGGAAAATTAGTCTAAAAGGGAGAGAGCCAAGAAACCCGTGAGGCCTTAAATTGTTACGGCATCCAATTCCCAATTATAGACTTTAAATTCTAATGGGCCCCCAATTAAAGGATCCATTTATATCTACCAATAGTCACCATTTGGCTGCTCAACCCCCGCTTCACTTGATATCATCAATATATATATATATAATATAATAGTATCAAAGAGGAAAAAATAGTGTTTTGGTGAAAATATCATTCAATTACTTGTTAGCCCCGTATAGAACTTTGCAATGAAAAAGACAGAATAGAAAAATCACGTTTAGAAATTTGAGTCCGCAAAATTCACTGTGTGTCCTTAAGGAATTTAATCCCCTCACTGTACCCGAGGTTTGTGGATTACTTCCTCCCAGGATAAAACAGATTAACAACTACAGAATAGCGGTACCTCAAATTCTGTAATTCTCAACGAACTCACAACCAGTAATGGCTTTACACAAACTCGAATTTTGTAAGAAGAAAAATGCAGGAGAAGAGAGAATTTTTGATGTCTAAAAACCACAAAATTGATCTCCATTTATAGGGATAATTGGGTGCGAAAGTGCCTGTTCAAACAAACACATCTGTTAAAAATAACTAACTTTTTAATTTCGCTTAATAAATTAATTAATTAAATAATTCGTAAATAATTCACAAATTAATCAATTAATAATTCACAAGTGTCAGGAAAAGGAAGATTGATCAAATAAATTTTGTCAAAAAAATATATCAATCAATCATTTGTCGAAGCCGAAACCGAGCGAGCGACGATGACGGCGCGAGGGGGTCCCCTTTACTTGACTCTTTAAGAGTTAAAGGAAGTGTTTCCTAATATAAGGATTCCACTTTTCCTCTCTTTTTCCTATGTGGGAGAAATGACTATTCATTTTTCTTAAATAAATCTTCATCTCCCTTCATTGGTTCCCCCAACTTTTTCCTTTTTCTTTCCTTCTTCATTTCCCAATTCA
>JBCEWC010000234.1:0-66893 GCA_038996855.1 Solanum aculeatissimum
TATCTTTAATTCCATATGCAGTAGACCACATGGTTAAACTCACACCAAAAGTTATGCTTCTGAGAAGTTCACTGTCCCAACGGCCCCTCCGGGCCTCAAAATAATCCGTTTTGCACTCGGCCACTTAAACTCGACCCATGGCTACCAAATTTCAACCATGACTAGTATAATATCATACAATATCAACCATGAGGAGTTTTCAAAAATTTTCGGGTTGTTACAGAGGGATAATTATGTCTTTATCATACTAATGCATGCATTAAAGGAAAAATTAGTTGGGCACCTATTTTTTAATAAATAATTACTCATTTTAACAATATTTTTTATTTATTACCATTTATAGTAATATATAACAATACTATGATAAATTTGCACATGCATTACAAGTGAATTAAGCATGTAATATAGATATATATATTATAAATGTTTTAAAATATATTGTGTTTATTTGGTAAGAAGTTATTTTTAAAAAAAAGCTTGTTTGGTAAGAAATTGATAGAATGTATTATAAGTGTATATATTAATTAAAGTGTGTAATAAATGTATTATCTATAAATAAAATTTGTATTATATATGTTTGATAAATAGTTCTTCGTAATATGTATTAAAACTATATGATAAGTGTTTAACAAAAAAAAATTATTATTGCAATAGATGATAAATATTTTCTTTAACATAATATCTCTATGTAAGTTTAATTCCCTAGCCAAACCCCCTTGCATTATTAATACATAAAATACATGCATTAGTTATACATATCAAATATAATATATAACTAACGGTCTGAAAAAATGTACCAAATAGGATACTAATAATACATAAAGTTATTAGTACTAATGCATGCATTATTTTTTCTCATACACTGAACGAGTCACATTACCTTGTATAACACCACCTCCTCCACCAGAGAAAAGGTATGTCTTGGGTAGACATATTAATTTCCCAAGCCAATCCATGACAATGCTCTCTAGCTCAGTAGCAGCTGGTGATGCTATCCAACTAAAACCAACCACATTAAGACCAGCACTTAACATTTCACCTAGAATCCCAGCAGTGCTTGAAATACAAGGAAAGTAAGCAAAGAAATTTGGACTTTGCCAATGTGTCAACCCTGGAAAAATATCCTTTTTGATATCTTCAAGTATTTTTTCTATTGGTTCAGAATGATTTGGGGCAGAATCTGGTAATAATATTTTTAGATAATTAGGTTTAACTTGACTACGAACAGGGTGTTTTTCGACATTGTGAAAATAGTCAGCTAGAAAATCAACCATCATATGGCCTTGCCTTCTAAATTCCTCAGGATCTAGAAGTGTATTTCTACTTGGGTTGATGGAGAATTGACCATCAAATTCATGTTCTTGATGTACAAAACCCATGGATGTAATACTTATTGTTTGAGAATTTACAAGGAAACAACAAAATACTTGATTTGTTGTGAGTTATGGATGTGGAACTTTAATTGGAGAGCTTATAAATATATAGAGATCCATTATTTGAACTGTTGGGTTTTTGCTTAGAGTTTCTTATTATAATTAGGGTTTTCTTTTTAGGAAACAAAAAATAATTTTTTTTCTATATTTGACGAATCCTTTTTCTAGTAGAAAAAAAATTATAACTTTATAAATAGAGACTCATTCCTTCTAACTTGATAGCATTTACAATGTAGCCATGAGGGCATGAGAGTTTTGTATAGAGAGATAAATAATTAGTTACAAATATTATGTTAACACTTGTGTGAACCTCTTTGTATTTCGAGTGAATTGGTGAGATTATTTGAAGAATGTTATCATAAGAGATTTGTAGAACCCTGTGCAATAATGAAACGTCAGACAAAAGTTAGTAGGGAATTATTTCAGATATTGTCTTTGTAATCAAGAGAACGTACGCAGAATAAATAAGTGGGCATAGTAATATTAATAATACAATCGACCCACTTTTATAAGCACTTACCTTGTCCAAGTAAATTCTCAATACGCCTGTCCAAAATTCATAACTTGAATCGATTTTTTTTTATTAATTTATTAATATTAAACTATTAATTTAGTGATATTTATAATTTTTCTCATATATATTCAGTATAATTTAATTTATCATAACATATCATATATTATGAAAATATGGGGCAATTAAAGAACCACTTCGTTCAGATACATTATATATGTACCCACAAGCTCCACCCACCTTAAAATTCAGAGTAAATCTTTAATTTTTGTGGTCTAAAATAAATTACAGATATTTATATTATTTTATTATAATAAAATAAATATTTATTATTAAATATAAAATTATATCATTTTTTTTCGACTGACTGAAAAAAATAGTAAGTTATATGAAGTAGGTCAGAGAAAATATTAATTTACAAATAAAAAGCTTAGCAACACTACTTACTAGGGGTGACAATTACAACTCATATAAAGTAAAATGAGTTCATTTAATCTATATTTATTTTAATAGATTACTCATATTTTCAAAATGGATAAATATGAATTGATCTATTTTAAGAGCTCATACAAATATGATCAAAATGGTAAAATATAGGTACCCATATAGATCCATAGATCCCTCACTCATAATTAAAAAAAATTAATTGCACTAATTTTTTTTTTTTGTATGCGTGTTTTTTATTTATTTTCCTTAAAAAATTTTGGGAGCGGGAATGGGGGATTAGCGGTGTGCATCGGTCTCTTCGATTCGATTTTATATATTACGGGTTCGATTTATCGGGTTTGATTTTTAAATATGTTAAACCAATAAGATATTTTTATCGATTTTCGGTTTATCAGTTTTTTATCCTTAACGGTTCGATTTTCGATTTACCCAATAAAAAAAATACTCATAAAATAAATATATTACTTCTCTAACTATTTGATGTAATACGATGAGATACAGTAAAACAAACAAATCAATTGAGCACATAAACTTAATAATATTCAACATTTGGCCTTATATTCTAATTAATTTCCAACAGAAGAGTTATACATTGAAAACAAAACAAATACATGACTTACGAGTAACGATTTAATATCAAGTGATGTTAAATTATTAATATTTAATATTTATGAAAGGATAAAGTAGTAAATTATTATAGTCTCAATGAGTTACGAAGCAAATACATGACTTACGAGTAACGATTTAATATCAAGTGATGTTAAAGTACTAATATTTAATATTTATGAAAGGATAAAGTAGTAAATTATTATAGTCTCAATGAGTTATCGATTTACCCAATACTAAAAATCGAAACCAAACCGATAATTTTTTTTGGTAAAAATCATTAATAATATTATTTTATTTTTGTAAAAATCGTTAACCCGATAACAATAAATCAATAACATTTTTTTGTTCGAATTTTGCGCACCCTTATTGGGTAGGGTGGAAATGTGGGCGCGGGGGCGAGGGGGGAGGGGGATAGGATGTAAGTGGGGAGGTGGGGCAAATTTTTTGATTGAAAAAATAATTTTTTTTAAATTGAAAAAAAAATTAAATTCAATAACAAATTCGATCCGATCCGATCCGATCCAATCCATTTATTTACCACCTCTACTACTCACCCACCCTTGAAACTTTTGCACAAACCCAGAAAGTGTCGGTAGAGTTTTTAGTGTTTGGTGAGGAAATAACATGATGAAAACATGCAGTAATGGCACACATTTTATAAAATGGAAAAAATTCTCTCACTTTATAAACTGGAGATTTTCTTTTAATTTATAATATGAAACTTTTTCTTTAAGCGGATATTTTAGCAAAGTTTTAAGATTTTTTTTGCAGTACTTAGAAAATATTTTGATTTGTATAAATTTTTAACTTTAGATACTTGAATTTTGAAATTTAAAATTTTGTATGCTAACTTAGAAAAATCCAGTTTGAATTTCATGAAATAGAACTTAATTAGAACTTGTAATTACAAATCAATTAATTAGAACGTGAAGTTACAAACTTGGAACTTGAAATGTTATTGATTTTAGAATTCTTATTGAATTGTACTCTTTGCATGAACTAATTAAGTTAATTAGAGTTCAAAAATATTGAATTGTAATTTTTAATTATTTGAACTTAGGTTGTGAACTTTTGAAATTGTGAAATGTTCATGAATTTATTAACTTAGGTTTGATGAATTGTAGTCTTTGAGAACTAGTTAAGCTTAAATTTTAGAAATCTTGAATTCTTGTAGGATTTATGAACTTTAAGTTGTGAACTTTGAACTTGAATTAGTATTTGAACTTTCAGATTTTTTAAGTTGAATTTAAATTTTAAAACTTGAATTTTAGAGTTTTTGAAATACTCAAAAATTATTTTGATTTGTATAAATTCTCATCTTTAGATACATGAACTTTAATTATACTCCCTCTATTTCAAATTAAGTGAATTGTTGGGTCATATCACACATATTAAGAAAAAGAAATAAAGACAAACTTTAACCATGCTTTTTCATTTTTACCATTTTCAAACTCCAAATACTCATTTAATACATCTTGGAAATCAACTTTAAAAACTCAATTAATGAAGGGCAAAATTGAAAAAAAATTCCAGCATATCCCTTGAAAAGTGAACAATTCACTTATTTTGAAAACTCAAAAATTCTCCAAAAATTCACTTAATTTGAAACAGAAGGAGTACTTAAAATTTGAAGGTTTGTACTATAACTTAGAAAAGTCCAACGTGAACTTTAGAAATTTGCACTTCGAAGATCTTGAATTATTGTAGGATTTATAAACTTTAAGTTATGAACTTTAAAAATTTTGAATTGTACAACTAAAAATAAATTATTATAGTCTTATGAACTAATTAAGGTTGAATATTTTTGTAGATGGATCAACATTTGTGGATGTGTGACATGTATTATGAAATTGGTGGTGGTTTGAAACCTGCTTTTATTGACAGTGTTAGAAGTTTCATTGCTCAAGCACCGACACTTGATATTTTTAAAATTGGTTAAGTGTACTTGTAGTGTATGTAGGTGCTTGAATTTTTTGTAGTCCAAATACAATTATGATGCATTTGTATCATAAAGGATTTAAGCCTAAATATTTTGTACGAGTTGATCATGGAGAAATAGATGGATTGAATGATATATTTTATAATTTGCTTCTTGTGGATGAATATAATATGCTTGCAACACATGGACAAATTAGAATTGAACATGATAAGATTGATAGGTTTGTGAGAAAAGTTTTTAAGAATTGAAAATCCGATTAACTGCTACTCCAATGTTGTCTCTATCCGAGGGAATAAATAATTTTATAATCTATTTTAATGCATCTAGAGTTAGATTGAATTGTGGTGTTGATGCATAAAAGTAAGGTTATAGCTTATGCTTCTGGACAACTTAAGGTTCATGAGAGCAACTATCCAACTCATGACCTTGAATTGGTAGGTTAGAGTTTGCTCTTAAGATTAGGTGTCATTATCTCTATGGGGTAAATGTGAATGTATTTACGAATCACAAGAGATTGTAATATATTTTTAGTCAGAAAAAGATAAACCTAAGACAAAAAAGCTAGCTTAAGTTGCTCAAGGATCATGATATGAATATATTCTACCGTTCAGATAAAGCTAATTTTGTTTTTGATGTCCTTAGTAGGTTATCTATTGGGAGCATTGCTCATGTTGAGGGTGAGAAGAAGGAGTTGTCTAGAGAGGTGCATAGACTTATGTGATTAGAAATTCATCAGGTTGACTCTAATGAAAGTGGTGTGATTGTTCAGAATGGGGGCTAAATCTTCTCTTGTAATAGAAGTGAAGAAAATGCAAGATCAAGATCTTGTGTTACTTCAATTAAAGAAAGATGTGAACAAGCAAAATGTGATGATTTTTTTTTCGAAAGGGGAGATGATAATTGATGTATCAAGGTAGATTGTATGTTTCTAATATGGATGGTCTTCGAGATAAAATCATGGTAGAAGCTCATAACTCTAAATATTTCATCCATCCAAATTCTACTAAGATGTATTATGATTTGAGAGAAGTTTTCTGATGAAATGGTATGAAGAGAGACATTGTAGATTATTTTTAAAATGCTTAAATGGCCAACAAGTCAAAGTTGAGCACCAAAGATCATGTGGTGTAACTAAGAATATATAGATTTTAGAGTGAAAATAGGAGTGATCAATATGAATTTCATTACAGATTTATTGCTATCTCACAAACAACATGATTCAATTTGGATGACTGTGGATAGAATGACAAAATCAGTCTACTTCTTATTGGCTAAGACTATTGACACAACAGAGAATTATGTCAGATTGTACATTTGAGAGACTGTCAGACTTCATGAAGGTCCCTTATTCATCGTTTTAGGTTGAGGATGTTGACATCCAATTTTACCATCCCCATTATAAATTAATTATTAAGTTTCTTCAATTTTTCAATAATTCGAAATAATTGATTTTGAAAAATTCAAAAGTTCCTTAAATCTTTTTTAGTGAAAATCCTTTGATTTTCAAATTTTGTATACACACATATATACACACACACAAGTGTATATGTACATATGTGTGTGTGTCTATATATATATATATATATTCATTATCTTTTTTATATATATAATATTCTAACTTTTAAAATTATATATATGTGTGTATGTATATATATTTTATAAATATTTTCATTATCCTTTTGATTTTAACTTTTTAAAATTATATATATGTACATATAAATTATTTTCAAAGTGAATTATTTTATAATTAAGTTAGTTATTTCGTTGATTTCAAGAAACTCTTTAATTAATTTATATTAATTTATCTCGTGGTCAATTTAATCAACTAATTCAATTTAGTTACGTTTTTAAATCTTAATTTGACCTTGATCATGATTTTAAATTAATTAAATTTTCAATTATAATTTTCGACCCCCAATTTTTATTTTTGTATCTAATTAACCCTTGTTTGGATCAAAAAAAGAAAAATCACCTCCTATATTCTTTTAAGAATAGTTATTACGGGTTTTAAATATACTAGTTAATAATTACTAGTATTAAAAATATATTTACAAGTTCTAACAATTCAGATTTTAATTAAAAATTTATTTTTACAATTCAGATTAATTTAAAAATTCATTTTTATATTAAAAACTAATAATAATTCGGATCAGAAAGAGTAAAATATTTACTAAGATTTGTAAAAATCAATTACCCTATTCTTAGGGATTTACTTTCTATCTTTCCAAGGAGACTCTGCACACGTCTCTTCCTCTTCAACTCACGTCTCTTCCTCTTTCACTTCCTTTCTCTTTCACACACAACTTTGTTGTCGTTCTCTTTTCACACTATTATCATTATTCAACAAAAGAACCGCCATTGTTGAGTTCAACATTATTGTGCAAACTGTTCTTTCTTACTGTAGTCCTAATCCAAAATCATGAATAAAAATCAAAAGGTGATTGTTTAATGGGAAAATGTCAGTTTTTAAAAACTTGACTTAGATTTAAGAAAATCGATTTTAAGAAAATAAGAGAGTCGCCACTTAATTTTATTAAGAAAACCGTTAAAATAATTTTAAAAAGATCTAAACAGAAAAATCTCTTTTAAAATCCCAGAGAAAGAGTTTGGGTTCAAATTTCCATTTCAAGAAACTTTTATGCACTTGAAATGGCCGCTAACGCGCGGTTATCCGGCGATTAGGAAAAAATCATTTGACTAACCTTAAAAAAAGGCGAAAGGGACTTAAGAAATTATAGAAATTCAATTTTTTGAAATAATCCAAAAATAAATCATAACGAAATTTTCAAGTTAAAAGACTAACAAATAATGAGTTCTTAAAATTGTGAATTTCCTTTTAAAATAAACATTCAAATTGTTAGAAGTTATTTTTTAACTTAGTAATTTTGAAAGAACCGAATTTTATTTAAAATAGTGATTAAATTGACCAATTAAAAGATTTTCTTTTATTTTATTTTTTTTCTTTGAAATTCAAGAACCTTTTAGGAAATTTTGAAAGAAAAATAAAATAAAGATTTGACTCGTTTTGGAAGTACGAACTTTAAATACTAATTAATAATGAGAAATTTTCGAAGAAAGGAAAACGCCAAGAAAGTTTTAAAATAATTTTTAAACAAATATGATTTATCTACGATTTTTCTTTTAAACAAATAAATAGATAAATAAATGGATAAGTAAATAAATAATCGAAATAAAACACGCTAACCCATGTAAAGAAAATTGTTCATTCCGCGGAGATTAATTAAGTTAGCTACATAAATTAAAATAATCGTTAGAACAAAGTTAGTACAAAAAGTGTAAATTATAGAAATCCCATACTTTATAGGCTTAATTTCAAGATAAACCAACTCTTTTTAAAATTACTAAAAATCTCTGATTTTTGGGGAAACATCGATACATAAAAATATATATTAATACAACGCAGAATTTTAGGGTTATTGATGATCTGTGTATATCAGTTATTAAAAATTAGACTATATCAGTTTTAATATACTGAAAACATTTAAAAGCGTATCAGTAATTAATTGGTTGTTTAATTTTTTTAGGTATCAGTGAAACTAACTGATAGTTTATAAATGTGTATCATGTATCAGCGAAATACGAGAATTTTAGTAATTTTTTTAAATGGTAAGGACTAATAGTAATTAAGTTTGTTAATGTCGTGTATTTGTGTAATTGTGTAATTTTTAGGCACAAAATCACAAATAATTAAATCCAAAACAAAAAATAATAATAATAAATGAGGGAAAGAGGATTGGGTCAAAGTCTGACTATATTCACCTGGGTCGGCACTTGGGTCATTCTTTGCAGTCCTTGAGGCTTTTTCTCCCTTTTAAACTGATATACCATTAGGGTATATACACTGTATACCCATCTTTCCACCTGTAAAAAATACCAAAAATCTGTAGAATCGATACTCCATCTTCTCGGGTTGATACTGTAATATTTCGGAATTTTTGGCTCATTTCGCTTTGTATATGCCTGTTGTATACTAGTGTATACAGGTGTATACAGGCCCCCTTTGTGGCGGAAAAATCTGTAAACAGCCTTCCTACGTCCTACTTGGGCCTTCACGGCCCAAGGAATGCAATTGGAGAGTCCCGAAAGACTCAGAGAGATGCATAGGAACAAAAGAAAATAGATTAGAGGTTTGAAAAATATTTAAATTCAAAATCCAACGACTTGAAAACAATATTGCTACATAAAATCATGAACCTGTAACTAAATGAAAACACACAAAGTTCATTAGTTATGCATTTCACAATCAACAGACAATCATATTTCATTTTCCTTTTGAAAATGCATTTTGACCCTAAAGGTTTATTTTTGAAAGAAAAATCAACTAATTTTCATGTATGATTATTCATTATGGATTCTATCTCACTATTGACTATTTTTTTTTCAATATTGTGCTTCCAAAGAAGTCATAGTCTCTTTAAAAGTTCGAGGTTCATTTTCTAATAAAAATATTATAATCACGTTTCTTTGTTTCTTCTCTAGATCGTTTAGTTCCTTCATTAGACAATTCATATTCTCTCTTATATGGGTATATAATTTCAAAGAATTCAGCATTATCTAATTTAATTACCATATTAATATGATTGTCAAGAATTTATGATCTATGAACCAGAAATCTATATGCTTTGTTATTCATAGCATATCCTATGAACACACAATCAATCAACTTTGGGCCTACTTTTGTCCATTTAGATTTAGGAAATTGGACCTTAGTCAAATACTCCCACACTTTCAGGTATTCAAAGTTAAGCTTTCTTCCTTTCTATTTTTCTTATAGAATAGATTGTGTTTTACTATAGGAAACTCGACTGAGTATTCGACTAGCAGTAAGGATAGCTTCCCCCCATAATTTTTGGGGTAAATCAAAATTAATCAACATGACATTCATCATCTTCTTAAGTATTCTATTTTTCCTTTTCGCAATTTCATTGAATTGTAGTGAGTAAGAGATTGTTGTTTGATAAATAGTGTCATATTACAAATATATTTCCTCACAAAGAGATTCATATTTGTCGCCCTGATCACTTCTTATTATTTTGATTTTTTTGTTAAGTTATGTTTTAACTTCACTTTTGTACTATCTGAATGCTTCAATTGTCTTATCTTTACTGCAAAGTAAATAAACATAGCAGTATCGCGTACAATCATCAATAAATGCTATGAAATACTTTTTTCCACTACGAGATGGTATTGATTTCATGTCACAAATATCTATGTGAATTAAGTTAAAGCAATTTGAATTCCTTTCAACTGACTTATAAGGATGCTTAACATACTTCGATTCACATACTTGACACTTTGACTGCTTGTTTTCAAATTTTGATAAAAGATTCAAATTATTCATTTTTCACAAGGTTTTATAACTGACATGTCCTAGACGTGAATGTCATAGATTATTTGACTCAAGTAAGTAAGAAGAAGTTTGAACTTTATTACTTTCAATAACCATTACATTCAATTTGAAAAGACCCTCAATAAGGTAGTATTTTCCTACATACATCTCATTTTTACTAATTATAACTTTGTCTGAGATAAGAACACATTTAAATTCTTTCTAGATTAAGAGACCGACAGAAATTAAGTTCTTTCTCATTTTTGAAACATGACAAATTTTGTTTAGAGTCACTACCTTGTCGATGTCATCTTTAAACATACTTTTTCATAGCCTTCAACTTTTGTTGTGAAAGAGTTTTCCATGTAAATGGTCTCATCAGGTGCAGTGGGGGCATGTATTGCAAATGTTTCTTTAACTGTACAAATACGTGAAGTGGCTCCAGAATCAAGTCACCACTCTTTGAGATTTCCTACTAAGTACATTGAGTCAACATGCCACATAGATTCTCCATTTCTTTCATTCTTTTCAATCATATTTACTTGATTTTTTCCTCCGCTTCTTTGAAGAGTGACTATCAACAACTTTATGTCCAACCTTTCCACAATTATGACAATTACCTTTAAACGTTTTTTTAGGCAGGTAGCCTTTTGGTCCAGATGACTTCATTTTTTGACATTTGGTTCTTTTTCAACAATAATATTCGTCTCTGCTATTGTTGAATTTATTTGTGATTTTTTTTCTGCCGCTTTATTATCCTCTTCAATTCTCAATATTACAATGAGATCTTCAACAACCATCTCCTTGCATTTATACTTTAAGTAATTCTTGAAGTCCTTCCAAAGAGGGGATAATTAACTTCTCAATTATAACAGCTACTTGAAAAACATCATTCACAACCAATCCTACATTAAAAATTGTGTGAGTATTAAGAACAAATTTAATATGTTCAAACCAGATATTATATAAGATTATACATTCAGCAAGGAGATCATGAATTATAACCTGCAATTTCTGAACTTGGATAACCACAGTTTTAATATATCATTTTGAAGTCTAGGAACTTTGTCACAATAAATTTTTTCATTTCAACATCTTCAATTTTGTACTTTTTTTTCCAAAGCATCTCAGAGTTCCTCGAAAGTTTTCAAGTTATTGTACACATTGTACAGATTATCTTGCAACCCACCCAAAATGTAATTCCTACATAAAAATATGAGTGCTTCCAAGCTTCGGTTACTAAGAGTCGTTCATCATCCAGAGTTCCTTTAGACATAAGAAGAACATTCTCACTAACGAACCTCTGTAGACTTAAGGTGGTGGAGTAGAAGAACATCTTTTGTTGTCACCTTTTGAAATCAATACCTGGTAAACTTTGTAAGTTTTTTAGTAGATGGAATTGTAGGGGAAACACTTGAACGATTTTAAGGTGCAGTAGATATTACTGCAATATTCATCGTTCCAACATTGACTTCGCTTGGATTAGTAACTCTTTTGTCACAAGTAGACAAACAATTTAGTATGAAGAATACTGACAATAAAGATAGAATCTGTTATATTCTTTAAATCGTAAATAGAATGAATTTGAGCGATGAAGGTGTTATAACATCAAATCACTTTCAAACGCAAATGGAGTAAAAGTGCAGAAAGCTTTAATCTCCAAAATTAGAACTCAAAAAATAAAAATATAGTAAGAAAAAAATCATTTAAATTCCTTAAGCATGTTATTCCTGTAATTCAATAGCAGTGCAGAAAAATTATAAAACCAAAATATCTGAGTC
The DNA here is from genome assembly GCA_038996855.1 of Solanum aculeatissimum. Taxonomy (NCBI): domain Eukaryota; kingdom Viridiplantae; phylum Streptophyta; class Magnoliopsida; order Solanales; family Solanaceae; genus Solanum; species Solanum aculeatissimum. The sequence goes on from JBCEWC010000234.1 coordinate 12,071, forward strand.
CACAAAATTTACTGTGTATCATTAAGGAACTTAACCCCCTCAGTGTACCCGATTTTATGAATTATTTTTTCTCAAGATAAAATAGATAAATTATTACAAAAGTTGTAGTACCTCAAACTTTTGTAACTTCAGTAAGCGCAAAAGACCAGCAACAATCCACACACAGACTCAATTTTGTGTATAAGAAAATGTATGAAGAAGAGGAGGAAAATCAATTTACGAATTAAGTAATGAATGATTCAACGAAGTAACTCATCATTAATACCAAAAAAAGAAAATTTATTTAATCAATCACATTATTTGTCGAAGTCGAAGCCAAAGTCAAAGTCAAGCGAGCGACGATGGTACGAGAGGATCCCCTCAACTTGACCCTTAAGAGCTAAAAGAATTATTTCCTAATATAAGGACGAAACTTTCCTTCTATTTTACCAATGAGGGAGAAATAATTTTTTATTTTCTCTTTACTTGATTACCCCATATTTCCTTATTATCTCAATTCTCATTTCTCAATTCACACTTTATTTAAATCCAACAAGTCTTTTGAAAACAACATCTCTATCTCCATGAGGTAGTGGTAAGATGTGCATACACTGTACCCTCTAGGGGTGTGTATCGGTCGGTTCGATTTGGTTTTAGACATTATCGATTCAGTTTATCGGTTTTCGATTTTAAAATTTGCTAAATCAATAACAAACCAATAAGATAATTTTTATCGGTTTATCGATTTTACGGTTCGATTTTCGATTTACCCAATAAGGATGATAATGAGAATTTGCATTAATAAAAGTAGATGGAGTACGAAAGAGTAAAGACTAAATACTAAAGTGGCTAATTAATTACTTAAGTACGATAAAGATTAAAATAGGTAAAGTATTACTATCGTGTCCTATTACTATTAAATTACTAATATTTAATATTTACGAAGGGGGTAAAATAGTAAATTATTATAATCTTATTGGGTTATCGGTTTACCCAATAATAAAAATCGATATCGAACTGATAACCCAATATTTTTTTTTTCAAAACCATTAAAAATTCGATAACCTAATAATTCAATAACAATAAACTAATAACGTTTTTATCGGTTCGATAATCGATCGGTTCAATTTTTACACACGCCTAGTACCCTCTCTAGATTCCATTTGTAGAATTGTACATGGTATGTTGTTGTTGCCCTTTTCAAATTGGTATGTTGTTGTACTTTTCAAATATTTTTCTTAAGCCGAAAAATCTATCGAAAATAATTTATCTCAACAAAGTAGGGTAAAGTCCGCATAAACTTTACGTACCTTCACACCAGGTACTGTTGTTGTTGTTATACACTTTACCTTCCTCCGACCTTTCTTATTGGATCACACCCAAGGGTAAAGCTATCTTGTGGTCAGGAAATTCATAAATTATATTATTTATATATAATTAAAATATTTTTTATAAACATATAGTAAATGTCAAACTCTATTTGTCTAATTCATATATATACTTTTTAAATTTAAATCTTTTTAAATGAAAATTCTGACTCTACCACTGATTATTCACACCAACTATTGTTATTGTCACCTAAGAATTTTTTTGTGTATTCAACTATTGAAGGGTGATTGACAAGACTAAAGGGAACTATTTCAAATTGTGTAAACACAAATTGAATGACGTATATAAGTACTTACTTTATATATTTCCACCCAAACCTTTGGGTTAATGGAACCAAAAACTTTAAAGTGAACAGTAGTTAGTTGCCATGGCAAGTAGCTAGCTAAGCTAAGCTAGGCTATTTCCAATTGCATGAACTAAACTGTAACTAAATACTGAATGGCCTTTCCCTTTGCCTTTTATTTTTATTCCATTTTCATGTGTTGTTATAAGTGAAAGATTGAAAACATGAGCAGAATTGGGAAAAGACTTGAGAATGACAAAGCTCCTGGCACCACAAGAAAAAATGATCAATTATTTGGTCAGAAGAAAGAATATTACTATTCCCCTTATTTATCATATTTTTTTGCTTAATTTATTTAAAATTATATCTTTCTTTTTTAACAATTCTTTCACGATTAAATGATACTTTGATATAAATATATTCTTTTTATCTTATTTTATGTGACACTTTTATCTTTTTAATTCGTTCAAAAAAATATTACCTTACTATAACTGAAAATTATTTGATTTTGAAATCTTTCTTTTACCCTTAATAAAATAAATTTTAGCAACACAAATATTTAAGAATTATTTTAAACTGCAAGTTTGTAGTAACCTGTGCCCTCACGACTATAATATTAAATAGTATTTTAATACATAAATATATCTTTTAATATGACTTAAACTAATATCTACGCCCTCCAAATTTGAATGAATACAAGTGGAACACTTAACTTGTATAAATAGACACATGTGTCCTACGTGGCTAATTTGTGTACACCAAAGTAGAGATGCATGTGTCTCTACTTTGAATAAATAGATACATGTGTCCTACGTGACCTATTTGTTTATACCCAAATAAAGACGCATGTGTCTGTTGTTCAACTTTATACAAATTTAAGCATTTATTATCCATATTCAAAATTTAAAAACATAAATATCAGTTAAAATCAAATCAAAATAAATATTTTATCTTTGAAATTGAAAAAAAAAAAAGAGTAGAATGGACATGTGGGGTAGTTGTTTAGTAATCTTCTGGCAAAAGGAGAAAGACAGGATGACATGGATTTAACAAGTGAATGTGTATGCTCATCATAATGGATTCCCAAAGCTATTGAATTTGAGTTATTTTTATAATATTAATTTACATGTAAAAATAATAAATATTCAGTAATAAAGATATTAGTATGATTCTTTACACTTTAATTTATGTATCTCAATTAAATTGACATAAGATTTTTAAGAAATAATGAAAACTTTTGAGATGTATAAATATATCATTAACCAATATTGATGTGGTTATAAAAACTTTGAAGGGTAAAGAAAATTGTTTTTAAACATAGAAAAATATCTTTCTTATTGGACAAACTAATAGAAAAATTGTATCACATAAATAAAAATAATAAAAATAGAGGGAGTACTAAAGAGGAGCCAATAAATAAATAAATAAATAAATAAAATCCTGAAAGAAAAAAGGGATGAAAATTAATAAAGTAATACCACACATGTTCAAGTTTTTGGTGACACTAATTTTCTTATTACCTATTCATAAAAGTTGACCTTTTTCTAAATTTTAAAAAAATTAATTAACTTTGAACTTTATATTTTATAATTAATAAAGACCTTTTATAGCAAAGCAAATTTAATGATATGTATAATAGAGAGAGGTTCAACCATTTAAGTTTATAAGTTAAGAATTTTTTTTTATAAAAAAAACAAGTTAATTGAATTCAGAATAGATTATTTATGCATGTTATATGAATTCCTTAATTCGAATGAAAGATTTTAGCAAAACTTGAAAGTTTTATCGAACTCTTAAAAAAAATTCAGCTCCATTTTCTATGTATAAAATCTCAAATTTTAAAAATTTTATAATCATACAAATATTACAACACATTTAAAATAATAATTCTCAAAATTTGGTACTAAATAAAAACATGTCACATAAATTAAAACAAAATACAAAAATTATCATCTCATTAACCACCAGATATAAAATGCTTTCTTGTTATCACAAGCCAGTTTATACAGAAAATTTTATTAATAATTTCAAAATTACAATTATAAATAATAAAAGCCTTGAAAACTAAACTGATGAAATTTGAATTTTTAATCTATTTGATAATACAAACTTAAAAAAAAATTAAAATTAATAATCTCAACTATGCATTTGTTTTTGTGGTAATAAAATTCAGAATCTAAAGAACATATAGTCTTAAATATGCATAATATTTGTAGCTTTAAAATGAGGATGCTCTAATATGATTAAATCAATATAATAATGATCGATAAATATAATATGAAGTCATATCGATCTGTCGTGATTTACCAAGATTCCAACATTTGTGCAATAAATCAGCCAAACAGAAATATACACAACATGTTTATTATTTTTAAAATGTTGTTATCCAATTTATAGTACTAATAATCCTTTAATAAAAGCCAAATTGCACAATCAAGTGGGGGTAATATATGCTTCTCCAGAGACTTTGTGGCCAACAGAGATATGTGGGTTCAGAGATTCTTGATAGATTTTTTTAACTTCATACATATTAAGAAATTGTACTGACGTATTATATTCCTCTTAGACTTTGTGCTTGACAGGATTGCATATAGCATGCTTTTTCTAGATAATCCTGGTCATAGGGATGGGATAAATACAAGTGAATAGAAAATTATATCCAAGTCTAAGAGAAACATTTTTTTTTTATACTACTATAAAAAAATACACTTTTATAATTGAGTTATAATTTTTACTAAAAGAGTTTAAAATTTGAAAAAGTAATGCAGAACTAGTCGAAGAAAATTATTTGATATCTACTATATATACATAAAAAGTTATTTTAACTATGTAGTGATAGAAGAAGAGATGATGATTATTGAGGTGGCGATTGTAATAATGGAGGAGGAGGACAATGTTGTTGTGGTGGTGATGATGGAGGAGGAGAGGAGAAAAAGGAGATTGGTGGTAGTGGAGAACGAATAGAAGGAGGTGATGGTGATGGCGGCAATAGTGGACAAGGAGATGGTGGTGACAATAACAGTAGCGGAGGAGGAGGTGATAGTAACGACGACATCAACAGAAGAAGTAGTGGTAATGATATGGAGGAGGTGATGGTGATGGCGGTAACAGCGGAGGAGGCGGTGGTGATGACGACGATGGCATAGAAGGGATGGAAAGATGGTGGCAGTAGAAAGGGTGGGCATGGGGAGGAGTGGGGTGGGCAAATTAAGACTTTTGTGTAAATAATAAAATTCGAGGGTTCTAAAATTAGTGTCATTAATTTTAATTTTAAAATTGTCACCTCTAATTAATTATTAAGATTTGAGTCACTCTTTGTTAGTTTTGAAATCTTTTGATCATCTTTAATTAAAAAATTTCATGACTAATGAGGGTGGGTCAAGTAGGATCGGTAGGTTTTGAAGACAGCAAACGTTTAAAGATGAAAACATAAAATATTTTAGGCGAATCTTATATTATAATATTTACATACTAAAAAAAAAGGAATTAGCAATGGACATATTTCATAACTACATAAAAAAAAATTATCACTGTCCTATTAAGAGACTGATTAGGATAAATTATCATAAAATTTTATTAGCTATGAGTAGTTTAGTGAAAGATTAAAAAAAGAAATTGCTAGCTAATTTCAATTTCTTTTTTGGCGGTGCATGAAGTGGTTTAAAGAGGAAAATGAATAGCATGATAAGGCATATATAACTCAGGTTCATATGGTATGGACATTTTTTAGCTCAATATGGCATACTTCGAATGACAAATATGTATAAGCATAGATCAAAAGTAAACAATACATGTCATGAACTTGAATCATGATAAAATAACATCAAGGCATGTACTGATCCCTAAATATGATGATTGATTTCTCGGTATAGTGACGGGAAAGATCTCAATGAGGATGTTGAGTGCTAAGTGGGTATATATGATGCTCCTAAGAAAGTGTAGTTTGATGAGGGAGGGTAAAAAAGGACTGACAAACTTTTAATCCAACAAGATTTTGAAGATAGGTACACATGACAGCTTATAGAATGAAGAGCTTTATAAAAACAATATAGCTCTAGTTCATATAATAAGTTTTTGAATTCGATATCATATAACTTGAAAAGATGAATTTTACAAATCTACACTCAAATTAAAATAACAACAATATGTCTCATAGATTTGGATAATTACAATAAAATGAAGAAATAAGTAATTCTTAATTCATGAGACATGACTTTTCCCTTCTAAATATGAATTATTGTTTTTCCAGCTATAAATTGATGATGACATTGATTTGCTTTCAATAAATTCATGATGAATTGGGCTTTTCTTGCTTAACTTTTTCCTCAGTCGTACTTTAGCTACGATAAACATCAAGAAGAGATAGCTTTAGAAAAATGTGGACTTAACCTAAAATTGTAGATTTTAAAAATTATTTTAACCACATGAATATTCATAATTATGTGAGAGTGATAAGAGAGATTCGCATAGGTACTTGAGGGCGTCTCCATCATCAATTGATAGATTAAAAATTTAAATCATCTAAAATATATATAAAAAATACTATTAAATATTGATCGTCCAAGAGGATGAATGAAAAAATATATATATAAATACTATTAAATATCAATTTTAGTAGTTTTATCCAAACACATACTGCTTATAGTTCATAAAACTATTACAACACTTAAAAATACATACAACATTTTAAAATGTTAAGCTATTTATAATTAACTAACTCAAACACCCTCTTAATTAATCTTCTATGAACAATGACTTGTCTAACAATAATGTCAAAGTGGTGACATTATCAATACCTGAAATTAGGGATGTGCAAAATTCGAATTGATCGATAAGTCGAATGGATAAAAACGTTATTGGTTTATTACGTTATCAGATTTTTTATGATTTTGAAAAAAAATTATTGGGTTATCGGTTCGATATTGATTTTTACTAGTGGGTCAATAACCCAATAAGATTATAATAATTTATTATTTTACCCATTTGTAAATATTGAATATTAATAATTTAATAGTAATATGACACTATAGTAGTAAAATTCTATTTTAATTTTTACTGTACTTAAGTGATTAGTTACACGCTTTAGTATTTAGTCTTTAGTTTTTTTTTTACTCTCTCGTACTCTATCTACTTTTATTAATGCAAATTCTTATTATCATTCTTATCAGGTAAACAAAAAATAGAGCCGTTAAGGACTTAAAATCGATAAAAATTATTTTATTGATTTAACATATTTAAAAATTAAAAATCGATAAAAAATATTTTATTGATTTAACATATTTAAAAATTAAAAATCGATAAATCGAGAACTGATAATATCTAAAATCGAACCGACCAATTCACTCCCCTACCTATATATATATAATTAATAGGAGTATATTGTTGTATATATAGTAGTAGTAGTTATTTATTATGCTTCCACAATCTTTGCCTATATTAAAACACTTTACATCTTCCAAAAGTAAAGCATATGCAAATAAAGTGAAGCATATGAATATATAACTTTTTTCCAAATAGTACTTAGTACATTGCAATATTTAAACCATAGTACTAATCTTATCACTCCCTTTTTTTTAGCTTATATAAAGCCATTCTTCTTTCCCCATTCCCCTAATGTTCCTTCCCCATTACCTACTAACACCAAGAATTTCAGTTTCAATACATCATGGAAATTAAAATTTTCTTAATTTTTGCAGATAATATATGTAGAGAGCTTTCTTTAGTCCACATATAGGGGGTAGTATGGTTCAATTAGCTGCTGACTCATTCACACAAATGCTAAGGTTTTGAGAGATGAAGAAGGATTAAAGGCCTTAGTAACTGAGTGAATGATTCGGTAGACTGACTGAATCTTAAGCTTCCTTTGCTTGGACTGAAGGGAGCTCCCTCTTTATAGGTAATTGCTCTCCCTTCTAATTAACTCCCTATTTGTACACTACATTTTATTTCTAGTTATTTGATTAGTTTTTTTATTTAATAGTCGCAGGTTCTTGACAAAGATAGTCAAAAAATAAAATTACTTGCTATTTTTATATTTGTTGAAATTTGAATATGAAATTTTATGATTTTTGACTAAGTTCATTCAAAATTATGTCATATCTTTGGGTGCTATATATAATTATTAGTTTCCCTACTAACATGACTTGCTATAATATCAAGAAAAAAGAAAATTATTTGGATTTTGTTTCCTAACAAACGTAATATTGTTTCAATTTTGATTTTTTTTGAGTTTCAGATTAATAGAAGATGGAATACTGGACTTTTCTGAGAGGAGGCTCTATGACAACTATGATATTTTATTTTGTTTTGTTGTCCATTTGGTATTCAGTATTTTCATTGGAGCTCTATGATAATTTATTTTGTTGTCCATTCAATATTCTGTGTCCTTATTGAAATCTGATTGATCTGAATTTGTTTCACGTAGGGTTCATTGAAAATGTTCAATTTTTTCATACTCATATCTCGAATTTGAGACTTCTAGTTAAAGGAGCAATCTCATCAACTACATTACATTGTAATTTTTGCCCTCCTTGTAATTAACAATACTTCATGTGCATACTAATATGATCTTTGTCTTCTCATTTCCTTTTTTCTTGTAATTTTTTGAATATCTAAAAAGTGATGTTTGAAGACCCTTATTACTATGGGAAATAATGCTTTCAAATTTGTTAGAAATTAAAGAATCACATCTGAAATATAAGCAAATAAATATATGAGAAATCTAGGGGTCATTTGGCTATGAAAAATGTGATTACTTGGAAAAAACTTCTCTTCATTTAAAAAAATGATTCTTTTGTTTTTTGGGGCAATAGTTTAATTATAATTTTTCATATGATATGTATAATATCACAAAATTAAAAAATACTTTGATATAATTTTAATTTAAAATTATAAATATGAAAAGTTTTTTTATTTTTAAAATTTTGTATCAAGCTAAATTAGGTTACTTTTTTTAAAATGGTGAGAGTAGTTTTTGTTTTCAAAGTCAAAAATGATATTTGGAAATTCGGAAGTCAACTTCAAGCAAAGTAAAATATATTCATGTCCAAACATCTATTTAGTAATTCTGTTGATGAGTATTTAAACTTTTACCATCTCATTAGTGGTGGTTCGATTCTCTTGCTTGTATTTTCTCTCCCCTTGATTGAAAAATAAATCAAAAAAAATATTAAATGTAAGTTGGTTATTATCTTCAAGGATCCATTGGCTCAAGACATGAAATTATTTTGAGTGTGATTAAGGTTTGATTTTCTTTTAATATTCTATGTTGTGGCCTTTATGTTTCCAACCATAGCTCAAAGAAATTAGAAAATGTTCCACTGTTCTATATATCACCTAATGATTCTTTTGTTTCTTCTCAGAAGGACAAACATCAGAGGTCCAAATAAAAAGATAAATTTTACTCTCACCTTACAGAAACATATCAATACCTCAATTTAGATTCTTGGATCATGCATTCTTAGTTCAAGATTTCTGTACAGTCAAACTTTATTACATTGACTACATTTGTTTGAAAGTTTCATGGCTACTAAATGAGGTGTTTATATATATAGATATAGCATGAGAGGGAGTACTGAGTAGGATTTAAATCATTGTTCTTGCAAAAATTTGCTTAATTGTTTTAATATCTTTCTATCCCTATCTATCACTTGTTTTAAATTTATTTCTCTTTATCATCTTCTATTACTTTGGTATCAGAGCCAATCGACTTTGGGACTTAGTTTGAATGCGAAGATCTTTAAAAAATGCAAAGACATATTTTGTCACATCCCGGGAGAGTATCCTTGACGTGGTCGACACTTGAAGAATTATTTATGATTCCATAAGAGAATCATTGGCCTCATCGTCACATCATACTCAATAACGGAAAAAAAGTGTTCAAAAAAAGACAATCAATTTAAATAAATACTAGGTCTCTTTCAAAAATAGTTTTCAATGAATAAGGATTGAAACATCAATACCAATCAATCAACTCTACTGTGATACTTTATAATTCTATTCTTACATGTATCTATGTTTCAAGATTCATTCTTATATGTGGGATGTGGATTAGGGTCATAAAAGATTTCTAGCACTTAGTTGAGTTCAAAATTTTTCTATAAATTAAGTTTCTATTGTTAGATTATGCAAGGATCAGCTTTAAATGATCATAACTCTTATCAAACAGAGAATTAGGTGTCCCATGACTTACCAAATGAAAACCCTTTGAATTAGCTTTCCAACGCAATTGATTTCACCTCATTTGGAGTTTGGAGTCAAAAGCTATGATCGTTTTACTACAGACTGTCAGAGCATAACTCATCTACAAAACCCTATTATGTGTTGTGGATTATAGTACGACTCGTCTTGTACGCTCGTGGAAAAAGCCTTGAAAATCCAATTTTGAGCCCCAGACTTCACGGATCTATCTACGGGTAGTAAAGGAATATATGGATCGTGATTTAGTCTCGTGAAATGTTCCAATAACCTTAAATTCTAACCCAAAAGTATATAGAAGGGTCCTTACGAGTGCTGAAAGTTTCTACGGGCCATAGATGGGCCTGTAGATGACTTTCGACAACTTTTTTTAAAGGGTTATTTTGATCTTTTTCCACCGTTTTAAAGTTTAAACTTAACGTTTTTATACCTAAATAAAACCCTAAATATATCTTATTGTAAACCCTTTTAAAGTCATTACCCTTTTAATGACTTTTCATTATATTTTATACTATAAATAAGTTATATTTATTGTAAATCATACTTTATTGTATATATTTGGAACTATTTCAAAAATTATACCATTTGTATATGGTCAAAATTATTTATATATAAATAATAACTATTAAACCTTTTGACTTTTGATTTATATTTTGAAAAATAGACGTAATGTGAAATTATTTATCCTTAATAAACTCAATCCAAATTATTTATTTTTAATGGATCCATGATCCAAATTATTTACCTTCTTGCCCCACTTTCTCCTTTTTATTTTGTCCTGACTTCAGCACAACTATTATGAAATAATCATCTATGATACTCTGGCGGTATATATACACCATATAGAATGAGTTCAATCTTCTGGCGATATATTGAATTGGTATCTTATAGGATTATGTTTTTTTTAGAAATAAATTTAAAAAATTATTAAATTCTAAATTAGTAGAAAATATATTTGTTGTGATACTCGATCGGTATATTTGATAAATAAAATTCTAAGATTTTTTTTTAAAAAAGACATAAAATGCTTATGAGAAAGATTGAACATTTAAAAAGATGAAAGTGAGATAATAAAATAAAACTACTAAAACACTTGTCAAAAATTGAAGGACTCACCTCACCCATATTAAATTTTTTCAAAATAATACAATTATTATCCTCACAAATCCTCTCGGCCTTTTCTTTTGTAATACGTAATTTGGATTTTCATGAAAAACGACAACCTTTTTCATTCCTTAACCATAATAATGGACTCTCCTGGTTACGGGTCGGGTACCCAATCCGACTTCTCCTTCGCCTTCAACAACAGCAATTTCTCCGACCGGATTTTGACGGTCGAGATTGTTCCGGACCCCAAATCCGACGGTGAGGGATGTAGCACTACTGCCGTTGATTGGGCCCGGAAACGCAAACGCAGGAGAGAAGAAATCAATAAAGAAAATGGTTAGCTCTTTTAATTCCACTGATTAGGGTTATGCAAAAATCTTTTTGTAGAATTTAGGGGTTTTTTTAAATATAGAAAGTACAAATTTTTATTTATTTTTTCTTTTTTTGGTTTTAAGGATTGGTTTTTTACATAGAAACGCTTCATTTTTTTATTGTAACTTTCGTCTTTATTATGGTTTATGAATGTGAGAATGGAGTTTCACATATCATGCTTTACAAGGAGAAGATGCAAAATTGGATTTGATTTTATTTCTTTTTCTTCTCTGTTTTTTTTTAGCTTTAGTTTGGTACCATCTAGCTATGTTGCTCACATTTTTTAAAAATGTCAATGGATGCATGTCGAATTCATTAAAAGTAGTGCATTTTTTGGAGTGTTCGAACAGGTACGACATTGAAAGTGAAAGTCTGCCTAAATTAGCTATCTAGGATCTCTTTTACAACTGGTCTTGCAAGTTGCAGATGCAGCATAACTAAAATTATAATTTGAAAATATGGTTGCTTGAGCCGTGAGCACCAATAACTAATGGGAGTAATTTTGTGTACTATCAAAGGAAAAACAGGAATAGTGATCTTGTAGTAATCCTCTTGTTATTTTTCTGTTTCGGGCGAGTTTGGCTGTAAATGTTATAATTTTGCATCCACCACAAAATTAAGCTTGTCCTCTGTTCAAAATCATACTTATCAGAGCAAGCATTTGAGTTTGTTCTCATTCATGTAGCATTTTTCATTTCTTTGCTTGTTAGAAAACTTACTCAAGCTTGTTATGTTTTAGCACAATTTTGCACTTATTAATTAGTTTCTCCAAATTCCGTTTGTTTTTTTCTATCTAGTTGATGCTGATCTCATAAGCCTTTCAGATGCAGACGTGCTCACGCAATGTGATGATGAGGTTTTGAATTGTACTATGCTGGACACAGAAGATATCCTTGCTTACGAGAACCAAGATGACGAAGCTGTTGCAATGGCTGAGGCATCTCCATCCAGCATTGAGATGACTACAGATCACCCTGGTATTTATGCACTTCCTCACCATGGACCAAATTATCTTATTTCCATCATTGTACCACTATTTCAAGGGTGTCATTTATTAAGGATTCGAACTGTTTTAACGTAACATCCTGATATATGAGAATCTAAGAGGTATTCTGACATGGCTATGACTCTTCTAGGCAATATAGGTGTCTTCTTTTCTTTGCATAATCTGAAACCTCAATTTTGTTATGGTGTAATATTAGGCATGTGAAACCTAAGTTCCTTTTATCATTTTGGTTTTTTTTTCTCTCTCTGTTCTATTTCCTTTTTAAACAAGCTTACGACATTTTAAAGGTGGTGGTGAAGCTTCTAAGAGCACCGACTCGTCCACAAACTTGAATTCTGCAACTGCAGTTCGAGTTAGAACTATACACATCAGTTCCCCTATTTTGGCCGCAAAGAGTCCATATTTTTACAAGGTTAGGAGCCTTTAATGCTCTGTTATAGCTTAATCAGGAATTCTTAATGGCTTGTTTTTATTTGCTTTCTTCATAGTTATTCTCCAACGGCATGAGAGAGTCAGAGCAGCGACATGTTACTGTACAAATCCATGCCTCGGGTTAGTATTAAGAATTTTAGTTGTAGTTTAGTATCTTCTCATTTCATTGTATTATCCTTTTCGTTATAAAGTTGTCCTCATAGAATAGTAATATTAACCTGATAATGTCCATGTCGGAATTTGGATACAGTTGTATTGTCTGAGCTTCAAATGTGTCTATTATCCATCTCATATTTCATTTGATCAGGCTAGAAAGCTATTTGAATTGCTTGTACGTTGTACTATATCGTTTTCTATGTTACCTAACCCCACCCCCACCCCCACTCCCCCCAAAAAAAAAAACCAAACCCAAAAGAAAAGGTGGGTGGGGAGATAAAAAGCATGTTGTGCTGTACTCCTATTTACACAAACTAGCCACCTCTTATGCACTTGATTTGGCATTTCAATAACAAGTTTTGAATGATTAGGATGTGCCATCAGAGATGCTGGCTGTTTGAATTCTTAGAATTTTGAAGGGGATTCTTGTACTCCCTTCTTTCAATTTATCAAATGGTGTTTGATTGACTTGTAGTTTAAGAAAGAAAAACTTTTGATGCATAAGTTAAATACATAAAATCCCTAAATTACCTTAGTATCTATTAGTCTTGAAAGCCATGTCAATTCTTGTCAGACATATCATTAAGGCCGAAGTCAAATAAAAGGCAGCCTGTTGTACTAAGTTTCCGCTATGCGTGGGGTCATGAAAAGAGCCAGACTACAAGGGTCTTATTGTAAGCTCAAACCGTTGATCTCCTGTCACATGGCTAAGTAGAAATGTTAAGAAGTAAAATGTTTTCAAATATAGAAAGGTATCGTTCTAAATGTATCCACTACTTTATCTAGATGAATCATTCTAAATATAGAAGAATTGGACACCAAAACAAGAATCGTGTCTGATACTCCCAGAAGCATGTGTGAGATATTGATTGTCTACTCATATTTTTGCAAAGTTAATAGCATGCTCTGAGAGAACTACTGCTCGTTTTGCTTTCTAAGCATATTTGAAGAAGAATTCTTGCATAGTTACTTTAACTAGTGAACATAGTTTCTTTAATTTGTGATTACAAATTTTGTTCTTTTCACATCCATCTTTCTTAAATCTTTTTTGCAGAAGAAGCTGCCTTCATGGACTTGCTAAATTTCATGTATAGCAATACTTTGTCTACGATAACACCTACTGCTTTGCTTGATGTGCTTATGGCTGCTGACAAATTTGAGGTTGCATCATGCATGAGACACTGCAGTCGTTTACTGCTCAATCTTCCCATGACATGTGAATCAGCTTTGCTATATTTGGATCTCCCGTCTAGTGTTTTAATTGCTGATGCAGTTCTGCCATTGACAGATGCTGCGAAACAGTTTCTTGCTGCACGTTTCAAGGATATCACCAAGTGAGTGCTCTTCCAAAAAGTATTTTTTTTTATTACTTTGGTTGTTTGAAGTTGAAGCTTAATACTGTTTCTTGGAAATGAAATGTGAAGGAAAGCAAGAGGCTTGTCATCAGTTTCAGCTGTCCTCTTTATCAAGAGCTAACTCCTATTTCAGAATGTGCTTTTCCCAAATGCCTACTTCTGGGGTTTTATATACTAGCTGTTGATATCTTCCTGTTTGTTACTTTACTAACTAGCGAAATAGAGGACCTCCAATCTTCCCTGCCCTTCCATAAAGGCTTCTAGTATCAGATTTCACAATGCTTTCAATTTAGCCTAGATATCAGAACTTGTCCACTCTTAGGCAAAGATTCGTCATCTGAACTGTATCCTAAATTCCTTGCCAGGTTCCAAGAAGAGGTATTGAACTTGCCTCTTGCAGGAATTGAGGCCGTTCTCTCCAATGACGATCTTCAGGTTTCTTCGGAGGATGCTGTCTACGACTTTGTTTTAAAGTGGGCTCGTACCCATTACCCAAACTTGGAGGAACGACGTGAAATATTGGGGGCATGTCTTTGTCGCCTCATTCGTTTTCCGTACATGACATGCAGGAAGTTGAAGAAAGTTCTAACTTGTGATGATTTTGATCCAGAACTGGCTTCCAAGGATGTAATGGAGGCTTTATTTTTCAAAGCTGAAGCACCATACCGGCAGCGTTCGTTTGCTGCTGACAAACGCAATGCATTAGACCATCGTTTTGTGGAACGTGCTTACAAGTATAGAGCAGTTAAAGTTGTTGAGTTTGAACTGCCTCGTCATCAGTGTATCGTTTACCTAGATTTAAAACGGGAAGAGTGCAATAATCTCTTTCCTGCTGGTAGAGTTTACTCACAGGCTTTCCATTTGGGTGGACAGGGTTTTTTCCTATCAGCTCATTGTAACATGGATCAACAGAGTACATTCCATTGCTTTGGGTTGTTCCTAGGCATGCAAGAGAAGGGGTCAGTGTCATTTGCAGTGGACTATGAGTTTGCAGTTTGGACAAAGCTAACCGAGGACTATGTGAGCAAGTATAAGGGGAACTACACATTCACCGGTGGCAAGGCTGTTGGCTACAGGAACCTGGTTGGCATACCTTGGACTTCTTTTATGGCTGAGGACAGTGTATACTTCATCAATGGAATTCTCCATGTTCGAGCTGTGCTTACTATCCGTTAATGAACACTTAGGTTCTGACATAAAGTCTTTGCTTACAACCACACTGGACTTTTTAGTTGTCAAGAGGAGTGCCAACTGTAAGATATTATCTAGCCAAGGTTTAAATTGTATATATAGGTTCATTGAAGTCTAGTGCCTATGTAGAAATTGTTGTATGGTCTTCTTGTTTTATGTATGTTACTGAAACAAACAGTCAGTAGCTTCATCTGTTTGGCATCGTACTGGCTTTTCAACTTGTGAATTGCTTTGAGTAAATATTAGTTAAAGGAACCATGGTGGTTGTATGGGATAAATAAGGATATTTCACCTTCCAATCCCAATAGTTTAATACAAAATAGTTTATGTAATACTCATAACTAAACACGGGATAAAATAATTCACAAGAAAAGAGTCAAAAATGTCCTTGTACTATCAGAAAGGAGTAAAAATGCTCTTAGTTTATATTTTGGGCCATTTATGCTCTTGTACTATCAGAAATGGGTCAAAAATGCCTTGGATTTAGACTCTGGTCAAAAATGTCTTTGTTAATGATATTTTGGTCTAAAAATGTTGTTATTGTTACCAAATGGGTCAGAAATGTCATTTTTAAATGAATATGAATATATATATATATATTTTAAACATATTGTATTCCTAATAAAAAAATTATTTTTAAAGATTTTTTTTTTGTTATTTTTAAATCACATTAACTAATAGGAATGTAAAAAAATAATTATTTTCTTAATCTCATTTTATCAATTAAAATATAATATCGTAGCCTTGTAGCAAATAATATATATCATAAATATAAGATCAGTAAACCAAACATTGATTTTTATTTAGACAACAATAAAAATAGTAATTATAATAAAGCAAAAAACATATTTTTAAATTTTTTTTCTCAAATTGAAGTAAGATAAGTATTTAGTAATTAAAAAAATAACCTTATTGTCAATACTTTGGTCCAAAAATTCCCTTATCGTCATTTTTGGACCAAAGTATCATTGACAAGAACACTTTTGGACTAAAGTATAAATCAAGGGCATTTTTTACCCTTTTTCGTTAGTATCAGGACTTTTTTATCTTTATTCCATTTAACAAACCACTTATTTTCATTTAGAATAATGTGTTTTCAATTCCTTCTGATAAATTGAGGCGAAACAAAAGTGACCATGCCTCAATCTTTTAAGTCAATTAGGGTTGACTATATGAATTATCATCATTTAATTACTTAGGTTCGGCACCCTTACTTTATATGATGTACAAACAAAATTAAAGACTTCTAACAAACCTTTACCAACATGACCGGGGCAAAAAAGAAAGATGCATGAAAATTACAACTGTTACAAGCCAATGAAGCTCCTTCTCAGCAAGCACAGACATGAAGCAGAAGCAAAACAGGAATAAAGGAGTACAACATTAGATAGTAACAGCATCAAAAGCCTGCTATTCATTTATGTTGCATCAATGGAGAATTGGAGTTGAAGATGTAAATGATGCACAGACGTGCAAAGGGGAACAATAGTCTAGACAGACGGAGGCAAAGGATTGAACTGAAGTTCTTTCACAAAAGCAGACACAATATCTGATCCTGATAGAAGATTGACAGATCCATGTAAGATTCCAATTTTCAAGGGTGGACTGTAACAATCAATCATATTCAGAACTTCACTAGGGTACTTCCAAGGTTGGTGATTTTCATCATCGAGCATGAAATGGGACATCCAAAGTCTATATCAGAGACCTCTGCAAAGAATAACTTGAGCATCCGAGGTAAGAGAAGGCACTTGCATAACCAATTGCAGAAGAACTTTCACATAAACAAGTGACGCTCATTTACTCCAAAATTCATTAACATGCACTAAATACATAACTGCACATCCTCTTCGACAGAAAAGAAAAATAAAGCAAGATAATTTTGATTTTAATATCGATTTCTTGTAGTGAAAAACTGTATTTTGATTCATGTGGAATACTTGAAAACCATCTCAAAAGGCGAATAGGAACTACTAACACATTATTATTACTCATTATTCATAAAACACCAGAGAACTTTAAGAATTTCAATTGGTTTAGTCCCCCAGATGGGCAAAATTATAGTTACTGAAAGCAATCTCAAAAATCTTTAAACATTTATAAACTAAATGCAAAGCAGCAGTTGACTCTGAAAATGTCAAAGAACAATCCTAAATATCATAACAAATATTTTACTTAAATACTATAAAAAAAACTGGCATAAATGCAGCTTTGAGTTTGGATCAGACATGATATGCATAAGACAGACAGGAATCATGTTATTAGCACCAATGGCAACAAGATGGAATGGTTAGTGGCAATTAACACTACAGATATCAAAGAAAAGAACAGCAAGAAACTCTGCAAGTGGCAGCTTGGAAACACTTGAGAAATGGTAAAACAAAAATAGCACAAAAGCAAATATTAGAATCAGAAACAGAGAAAAAGGGGTGAGGGAAAAAGAAACTCATTAAGAAAACAACAAAATTTGAAGATACAAATTTATTTAGAAGGCATATAAGATTTCTAAAATTCAGAAGGTTTTGTACGAAATGCCTCTTTGGTGATGATTAAGGCACTAATGCAAAAGTAACCTTTTTTCTTTTAGCACTTTCTCTTCTCATCCTTAATCCACTTCATCAGTCCAATGGCCAGGCCATTGCCTTCCGCTGCCACTTCTCATATCCATATAGCATCAACCAGAATAAGAACCCCTAACCACATACTCATTATTGTTTGCCCTTTAAATTTAAAGCATTGTCTCAGCCATAATTTTTAACGAAGAATTGCAGCAAATCTATCCTTGGCCTCAAGATTCATTCACCATCATAACAATAGCTCTCTTTCACAGGGAAGTATTACTTACTACTAAGTCAATAGCTTAAATCAACCTATACAACATATAATGCTCTCGAAGCAGAGCATCGAAGACAAACACAAACTACTTGATATAACATGATATCTTCAAACATAAAAATATTAGCTTGGAGAATGAGGAGCTGTAATAACCCATATATAAATTTAAAAAACAGGTAACTTATATGCATCAAAATGCAATGTAGGCAAAGCAACTTCTTTTACTTCAATGAAAGAAGTCATTTGATGGCCAAGGCCCTGCCTTGTAATGTTCAAAGGCTTACAACATTATTAACTGCAGAACTAAAAGGGAAAAAGTTTACCAATCTTTCTTATGCCTAGCAAATAAAAACTCTCAACAAGATACATTGGAATTTTAAATGCCTGAATTGCACAATTTAAAATCAAACAGTTGACAAAGCACAACTAATACCAGAGATTTTGATCATAATCGGCAATTGCTGCAGCAGCATTACACTCGGGCTTTCCTAGCAAGTTTTGCCCACTCGGTATGGTATGCTCCTGGCACGTCAACCCTCTCATAAGTATGTGCCCCGAAATAGTCCCTCTGAGCCTGCACAAGGTTTGCAGGAAGCCTAGAACGCCTATAGGTGTCGAAATACTGAAGACTAGCAGACATTCCAGGAACACTAATTCCCTTCTGGACAGCAAGTCCCACCACTCTCCTCCAAGCTGCTTGCCTCTGCACCATCTCCCTTGCAAACTCCGGGTCAACCATCAAGTTAGCCAAATTAGGATTCCGCTGATACGCCTTCTTAATTCGATCCAAAAACACAGCCCTGATAATACATCCACCTTTCCAAATCCTTGCCAGCTCTCCCAAATTCAAATTCCAACCCTTCTCAGCGCTCTTCGCCCTTAGCAAATTCATCCCCTGAGCATAACTACAGATTTTCGAGGCATACAATGCCTGCCTCACATCATCAATCAATCTCTTCTTATCAACACTGCTACCATTAATATCAGAACTTATTTCCTCCTTCAATCCTTCCTTCTTAAAAATCTCTGAGGCTTCTTCCCTCTCTTCCTTCAATCCACTCATGTACCTACTGTCTAAGGAAGCAGCAATCGTTGGAGCTGCAATAGACAGCTCCGCTGCCTGCTGCACAGTCCATTTTCCCGTGCCCTTCATTCCCGTCTTATCCAAAATCTTATCGACTAACTCCCCATTTCCTTTTAGTTCATCCTTCACATTGAATATATCCGCTGTAATTTCAATCAAGAAACTCTCCAATTCTCCACGGTTCCATTCAGCAAAAATATCAGCCAATTCAGAATTACTCAACCCACCTGCATTCTTCAACACATCATAGGCCTCCGAAATCAACTGCATATCACCATATTCAATTCCATTATGCACCATTTTCACAAAATTCCCGGACCCTCCTTCACCAATATAAGTAACACACGGCCCATCCTCAACTTGAGCCGCAACCTTCTCAAGAATATCTCTAATATTCGTATAAGCCCCATGTGACCCACCAGGCATAAGCGAAGGCCCATTCCTCGCACCTTCTTCTCCACCAGAAACACCCATACCCAAATACAAAAGCCCCTTTGCCGACGCCTCATTAATCCTCCTTTCAGTATTCTCATACCACTCATTACCTCCATCAATAATCGTATCCCCAGGCTCCATATACTCGGAAAGCGCAGCAATCGTCTGATCAACAGGCGAACCAGCTTTAACCAGA
The DNA here is from genome assembly GCA_038996855.1 of Solanum aculeatissimum. Taxonomy (NCBI): domain Eukaryota; kingdom Viridiplantae; phylum Streptophyta; class Magnoliopsida; order Solanales; family Solanaceae; genus Solanum; species Solanum aculeatissimum. The sequence goes on from JBCEWC010000234.1 coordinate 32,087, forward strand.
ATGATAACAGATCTGGGCCGCTGAATTGAAAGCACAAAATCACGAGAATTATACTGTCCAATCAATGGAAGTTTCCCTTCATTCTGAGCACGATCTAGGGTTTCATCAACTTTCGAAGTGGTTCTGTTGTAAACGGATATGGGGAACCCTTTTTCAGCGATGTTTAAGGCTAAATTCTGACCCATAACAGCGAGACCAGCTAACCCAATCCGAGATAAAGCTTGAGCAGTTGCAGCACCTTCCATGGTGAATGAAGAAAGACGGTGATTACGAGGAAAGTGGAGAGAAAGATTCTTGGAAATGGAGTGAAGAAGATGAATAAATAGTGAATAAAAAGGGAGATGTTTGGTGGGATATTTAGTAGGTAATAATAAGAGAGTGACGGACTCGTCGAGGGACTGAAAGGGTAGTGGCCAAAACAACCAACGAGAGGTTGGCGCAGTCGTCAATGTTTCAGGATCTCCATTTCAAAATAAGTGTCATTTTATGTTACGTTAATTTTTTTAATTATTTTTTTAAAAACAACTATGTAAATAATTAAGACCATATTAACTGATAGCCTAAATGGAGGAACACAATGAAAGGGGAACATATTCAAGGGAAACACGAATTTTGATTTTGAAGAAGAGACCATAGTTTGTCATCACAAAAAAAGGAGAAAATATTAAGTAATCGTTTTGATGACTAACAAACTAAATATGCAATACGAGGATCAAGTTGATATCAGGTTAACTTAGTAAGGTTGTGTGTGGGATACAACTATAAGGCTGTCTTGGTTGGTGAAATGTTACTTTCTAATCTATAAAGGAAAGTTGATCATTGTTTTCTCTTTTGTAGATAGTTGTGGAACTCTTGACAAATTACGGCCTTGAGGTGTTTTGGGTAGTGGTCTAACTTCATCTAAAATGTGAGAGTGAAGACTAGTGTTTTGTGGTGTTGCTCATGTCTTGTAACTAGGTTGCAAGTGGAAAATGGTAAGGGAGTGAAGCAAATAAACAGTGTGTGTTGTGTTTGATTACTTCGCTCATTCATTTAGTGGATTGTTGGGTTTTGAAAATCTTGTCAGGCAAGTCGTGGTTGTTCCTCCCTTGAGCAAAGAGTTTTTCCACATTAAATCTTGTATGTGTTGTTCTTGTTATTCTTCTTTACTTATTTTTTTGTTTGCATTGTCTTAAGGGACCTGGTCCCTAAATGTAGTGAATGCATACAGTTCAACAAGTGGTAACAGAGCAGGAATCTCTAAACGGTTCACACCTAGAGATATCTCTATAAAGTATGGCTGTTTCACTCAATCTTGAAGAAGGACAATTATCCATTAAACCACCAAGATTCAATGGCCAGTTCTCTAGTTGGTGGAAGAACTGTATGCACGACTTCCTCATGGCTAAGGATAGTAAGTTGTGGGACATTGTTCTTGACGGACCCTATATTCCCACTGTCGAAGTAAAGGAAGGTGAGACGACCAGGTTGGTTCTTAAAACCAAACAACAATACTCAGAGGTAAATAGGAAGAAGATAAAAAGAACTACAAGGCCAAGTAGTTGATTATGTGTGGCATAGCTGTTGAGGAGTACAATAGAATATCAGCCTGTGAGTTAGCAAATGAGATATGAGACTGCCTAAAAAATGCTCATGATGGCACTGAGCAGGTAAAGGAATCCAAGGTGGATATGTTCACCTCTCAGTATGAAGATTTCATTATGATGGAAGGAGAATCTATACATGATATGCATGTCAGGTTCATAGTTATAACCAATGAACTGAAATGTTTGGGTATGCCAATTAGTCAGAGTAAGTAGGTCAGGAAGATTCTCAGGGTACTGCCCAAATCCTGAGAAAGCAAAATTGATGCTATAACAAAAGCCAAGGATCTAAAAACTTTGATCATGGATATTCTCATTGGAAATCTTCAAACTCATGAGTTGAACAAGCAATATTATTCTGCTAAGAGGGAAGACAAGAAGGACAAATATCTGGCTCTAAAATTAGCTCACAGTGATGATGAGATTGATAGTACGAATATGACTTATCTCACCAAAAGATTCAAAAAAATCATAAAAAGGAACCATGGGTTCATAAAGAAAGGGAATGTTGGAAGATTTCAGAATAATGTGTAGTTGTGTCATGAATATGGTAAACCAGGGCATTATGTCAGAGAGTGTCCTCAAGGCAAGGTTGATTATAAAGACAACTCAAAGTTTGGAAAAGACAAACGAAAGGATAAGGTCCTTGAAAAATTCAGAATGGAGGTTGTTGCTGACAGGGTAGTGATGAAGGCATTGGGAGTATGGAGCAACTCATCCAGTGACTCAGAAGAGGTTGAGTAACCTGAAGATACTTCTATGATGGCTGTGAAAAATGATGATAAGATCTTTGACAACCTATTTGCATTCATGGCATAATCTGATGATGAGGCAAAGGAAGAGGTAACATTGCTTTGATCTAAAAGAAAATTTATATCTTTATTCCACTAAGAAATTGAAGAAGCTTGCCTATGTTATGATTGACTCTATTTGTGAACTTATTGTTGATAAAGATTTGTTAAAGCATTGATGTTTCTCAAGATGAAAAACAACTTTTAACAAATTAAATAGCTGATTTGGAGGTGAAAATTTTAACTTTAGAAGTTGAGAAAAATGAGCTTTTGAATCTGATGAAAAGTGAATCTAAATCTGATATCAAATTAAAGGGTAAGGCCAATAAGAATGAACTTATCCTTGAGGAAAAACTTAAAGACTGAGTTGAAATTAATGCTCGCATTAGAGAGAAATACAGTGTTGAAGAAAGACCTGGTCAAGGTCAAGGACGACTTGAATAAGTCATTGAAATGGATTAATTCATCTAAATTTTGGGTGAAATGACTAACCATAGGGGAAATGAGAAAAAGGTATTAGAATATGTAAACAAAATTGATTCTCCCTACAATCCCCATAGCAAAAATTTATTTGTTGCTGACAATTTATTATATTTTCACTGTGATAGAAATGGGCATTTAAAAATTAATTGTGAAGTCCTTAACCGAACCTAAAGGAAACAACACTCCCAGTACTCTTGAAATAAAAAAGTGCATGTGAAACCTGGTCCCATATCAAAAGGAAGTAACAGACAATTGTCTGCTTGGACCAAGAAGAATTTGATTGTACCTTTGTCTCTTTACTGGGGACTCAGACTGAAATGGATTCCCAAAACTAGTAAATAAGTTTTGTGCAGGAACAATCAGGAGAAAACAGTCAATGCTGGTTCATGGATAGTAAATGCCCCAAGCATATGGCTGGAAGGACTAAAAACTTTCTCTCTTTGAAAGAAATTCAAGGCGACAGTGTGTCTTTTGGTGATGGCAAGAAAAGTTACATAATGGGCTCTGAATTCATTACCTGTGATTTTTATCTTAGTTTATTGTGTATGTTTTTAGTGATGCCAAAAAGGAAAAGATAGCCTAAATGGGGGAACAGGATAAAAGGGGGAACATATTCAATATATTCAGGGGGAACGTATTCAGGAGGAACACGAGTTTTGATTTTGAAGAAGGGACCATAGTTTGTCATCATCAAAAAGAGGGGAATTGTTAAGTAACCGTTTTGATGATTAACAAACTAAATGTGCAATACGGGGATCGGGTCGATATCAGGTTGTCTTAGTAAAGTTGTGTGTGGAATACAACTGTAAGCTTGTCTTAGTTAGTGAAATGTCACCTTCATTGTACTGACGGATCAACGGTCCCTTTGGTGTCATCTTGTGCAGTATAAAAAGGAGCATGTACTAGGAACAAAATAACCTTTTGAAGAATGAAAAAGTGAATATTTGATAGATCAAAAGGTTCTCTTTTAGCACTTTTTGTTAGTAGCTCAACATCAACTTTCAAGGAACCTGATAAATAGAGTCTATAGCTTTCTTTTAAGTGTGATGTTATGTTTGGTCTATAACATTGTAAGATTACTTCCTAATCTATAAAGGAAAGTTGATCATTGTTTTCTCTTTTCTTGATAGTTGTGGAACTCTTGGCAAGTTATGGCCTTGAGGTGTTTTGAGTAGTGGTCTAACTTCATCTAGGAGGTGAGAGTGTAGACTAGTGTTTTGTGGTGCTGCTCATGTCTTGTAACTAGGTTGCAAGTGAAAAATAGTGAGGGAGTGAGACAAATAAACAATGTGTATTGTATTTGGCTGCTTCACTCATTCATTTAGTAGATTGTTAGGTTTTAAAATCGTGTTGAACATGTCGCAAAGAGTTTTCCACGTTAAATCTTGTGTGTTGTTCTTGTTGTTCTTCTTTATTTATTTTCTTGTTTGTATTGTCTTAAGGGACCTGGTCTCTTACTATAGTGGGCACATACAATCCAACAAGTTAAATATATATAAAAAAAAATCTCAACAATTCTTTTAAATTTTGAATAATTTTCTTATTTAAAGAAAAAATTTCTAACAATTTACTAAATATGAATTAGAATTTAGAGGGAATTTAATTTACTAAACTATCCTATGAAAATTGAACCTATTAAAAACATGAAGTATATGATATATTTATAATCTAAAAGTTGAATTTGAAAAAAATATTTATAGATGAGCAAATAATTTAATTATTATATAGTTTTTGTATCATAATTCACTCAGTTTAATGTCATTATTAGTTTATTCGCAACAGAAACGGCCAAATAATTATACAGAAATTATATTAATAATGCAGAGTTTAGTACTAATAACAAATGTTTTACAAGATTACTAAAAGTGTGTCTACGACGTCGTTCGCTAGTTAGCACCAATATCTTGGTCAAAAGAAAATATTTTTTCAATGGAATTAGTAGAGTAGAAAAACGTTTTGATTTTCAGGAAAAAAAAATTGAAGAAAGATTTTTCATAAAATTAAGTGAATATTTTTCAGAAAAAAATTTAAAAGGACATAATAATAATTTTTAAAATTAAAATAAAACGAATCCAACATACTTTAATTTTCTTTAATACAAAATAAAATAAAATAAAATCATTTTTTTCTCAATTTTTTCGATTTGATGTGATTTTCAATTCGATTTTGTTCATCTCTGTCTAAAAAAAAATACTAAAAGACTTTCAGGTCATTAATTTTTTTCGAATTATTGTCTGTTCATAAATGAAGAATGTTAGCTTCTTCATGTTAAACATTTGTTTTAAAGATTTTAGTGGAATTGGATGTTTTTGGTTGAACCAATTAAGCAAAATAATCAAGCTAATGACAATAAAAGAAACAAGCTAAAGTTATGTACAATTTTTATTTTTTTCATATCTAAAATGAAATTATAGATACATATATCATGCAAAAAATTATATTATTAACAGATAATGCAGACATTATTAAGATCTAACAAGTGGATCATTTTGCAAATTGGAGCTTAGTATTAATTGGTACTTTCATTATGCCAAAGGACGTTAATTGCAAGTGACCAGCAAAAGGATAAAGAGCACCCTTTGACTTTAATTATAATTTGACTCTAATTCAAAGCAAAATTCTTTTAGCCTTCTTATGTGGCAATACACCTAGTTTTGCAAGTGGAATCTAGAAAGGATGATATGTATGTATTTATTTTTGTAAATTTTTGTTTGAAATAAATATATCAAAATTGAGTATCGAAAAAAATTATGAGTCTAACATTCTTTCTCAAATTTAAAAAGTTATAATCTCTTATAGTTAGTTATAATTTGGATTTCAAAAGTAACTTTTTGAAAATCTTTATGATTTAATTGCCGTTTTCATGTATTTTATTGTACCAATATTTTATTGATCTTCTATAAAAAGAATGACCTAAAACAATGGTCATAAAAACGATCCATGTACAAAAACAATATGGGATCAATTTTTTTATGAATATGTCCATTCTCAGGCCTTACCTGAAAATATAGAGCTTTTTTTATTATTATTATCATAATGTTCAGATTAATTTTCACTTTCAACGCATCTTGATTAATTCCACAAGATATCTGTCACCTTTCATCAGTAACAGACACCAGATAGCATTGTAAAAATATATCAGAAATATGAATTTAAAGAACAATAGTGAAAATACGATTTTGTTTAAAGAAGAATCTTTTAATGAAGGATAAAAAGTTCAAACAACATTTCCAACGATTTCACACTTTTAATATAGTATAGATTAGTAACTTAATAAAACTTTTTTTTCCGTTTAATATATGTGAGTTCTCGTGAAACAATGAAAGAACACTGACAAAGGAATATCTACTATTCAAAATAAACAAAAAATTTAATCATATTCCCAAGAAACAATGAAAGTATACTGAACAAGAAATATTTACTATTCAAAATAGTTTATACTGCAAAGCTAAAAAAAATTTAAAAAAAAGTTGTAGTTATCCCATCTTAAAATATTTGTGTTATATTTTAGAATGGAATAGACAGAGTTAACGTTGTTTTGGACAGTTCTCTCATTTGTGGGCTAAGTGTCCATTTTGATCTGTGTGTACAGAAAGGAACCCTTCCGGTTGTTAGTACCTAAAATTTGACTGTTTTGAGATCGAACTCGGAGGATAGTATGTACTGTACAAACCTTTCGTTATATGAATATCAATAATTAAATCTTATATTAAACAACAGTGAAGTATAGAGGGCACACCACTCGTATCGTTTTTATTCTTGGCTCAACCAAACAAACTTGGATCATCCACTTATTGCAGAACAATATAATGGAAAAAAGGTATTAGAGTTTAGTGTAACTAAGCCCCAGTAAATTTAGTAATCAGAAAAACTGGGCACAGTACGTCTTTTAGAAAAGAAATAGTATACAAGCAAACCTTTGATAATTAGTAGTCCAATAGCCAATCTCAGAATCAGAGACGAGTGATAAATATAGATTTAACTTTCACCCCTCAGGGAGCAACCCCACCAAATAGACACCTGCGGATCTGCAAGATTTAGGAGAGAAATTAAGCAAGGAGAATCCTTGGAAACTATTGAAAAGCAATTATAAAATCTGCAAAACTGATGGAAGCAGCAGGACTTGTTTGATGGACACAATCACCAGGGCAGAGATTTTAAGTAACCCTTCACCACCACGTACCCCAAAGAAGAGGAAGCAACAGCAGAAAGTTCGCTCTTGTTCGCTTCCACCTCTACTACAATGACTAAACACTGGACTCATATTACTGGTGAGTCATTTTAAGTCTATCTCACTTTCATCTTTCACTAAGCTCGTCTTAAAATGTGCTTGCTGCTAAAGAAGTATATTATCCCAAAGGGAAATGAATATTGAAGTTTCCGAAAGAATAGTCTCAACAAAGACTAGAAAGCAACAGACATCCCCACTGCCCCAAAATGCCAAAGTTAAGTCACAAAATCAATAGCAGAGGAGCTTATTGGAGATTCCTAAACCACAAGGTTACAAGTACAAAAAGCCATTGAATTGGAATGTAGAAAATATATTATATGGAGAACAGCCTAATCAGCAACTTTAAGCGTCAACAATGCCTATTCCTTCCTAAAAAAACAAAAGATAGTCTTCATCCACATGACATTGAAAAATAACAAGTTATGCATGGCAATTAAAATAGACAGCGATAACTTGGTAAAGGGACAAGGACCACAATTGTACAAACATTAGTACAACGGAAACTAGTGAATTGGCAAGACAAGAACACAGAATTGTGAGATTATAGAGGTAGAACAAAAGCAAGTACCTCAGGTAGTTTTTTACGGAACACAACTTCCAATCTGGCATCAAGAGTGTTCTCACACACAATTTTCCCATCTCGAGAAGCCAGTACCACTCCTCCAGAGCTGTCAGGATAGAGATAGATTAATTACAAAGAGAAGTTACTTTGCATTGCAGACAGATATATGAAGTAACTTACCAAGAAGGACCATGTGCATTATGATGAGATGGGGCTGGTGGAAGGTGGATGTGATCAATTATGATCTCAGGTGAGTGGACCATAGCCTTCTGCGCATACTCCTCCTTTGCTGCATCCAGTACATCTTCTACCAGGTTTACATCATCTTTCCGGCAACGCAGTAAGACAGAAGGCTCTTTAAGTCTGAGTAAACTCTACAATCAAAGAGTGGTACCCATCTTACTCCGAAAGAAAGAAGCAACATTAGTTCAAAAAGGCACATAGACACATTGACAGTTAAGCCCATTATGGCCATAGACAGCGTAAATTGCAAATAATTTAGCTGTTAATCATTGTATCACGTTTTGGAGATAGAAGAAGAAACAAGGAACTTGCTACAAATTAAAAGAAAGATCATATTGCAATGAACATGTACGGCAACCTCAAGATTCCATGAAAGTAAAACGTCATTTTTTACTTTTTTTTGAAGAATCTAAATTGAAGAGGACAAAAGAAACACAAATTCTTGTAACAGCAACCAAATGACTCTTTGGTACCTAGAACTGCAATCATGTCTCCTGTAACCATTATATTTTAACTACCATTCTAGATTTAGAGCTTGTTTGGATTGGTTTTTGACTTATAAGCCCAAAGTCATACGTTGAAATTCTAACTTATGGCTTTTGGCATAATTTTATTATTTTAACTTAAAATCAAGTGCTTATACGTTCTTTTTATTACTTAGCCAAACACTACAAAAGTGCTTCCAAACACTATAAAACTGCTTTTAAGCCAATGCAAACAGGCTCTTAATATGAAATATATGTTCACAATTTTTATGTAATCATTCTTTAGTCAAATACGGGAGATATCATTGAAACTAAATAATTATTCATATAATCTGGTATACAATGGTGCAGAAAATATATGTACAGCACCATATTTACTGAAGATATTGATGATCATCTGATGAATAGCTTGTCTTTTGTAAAATAAGCTTGTTCCCAGTTTTGATAATTTGTTTCAGAAAATCTAGAAGCAAAGAATAAAATCTCATGGATTATTATTAGTCAAAGTACCTGAACAATAAGATCGTGCAGAAGTTTCTTATAGCTATGGTGGTTGTGGTGATGGCTAACATGTAAGATCTCCTTTGCAGCAGCTTCCTTCATGGAGTTAATCAAGTCATCCTGAGCTTGAAGAACTTTGATCCGTGAAGCATTCAGTTGCATGGAATACTCACTGCGAGAAATGCATAACAAAAGAAAGTCAAAGACTATGTTGGCTGATAAATCTGAAATTAGATAATTTTTTTGAAAAGAAGTTCAATTTTCTGCAATTCAACATGATTCGGCTAACTCCAAAACCAAACATCACAATGAAATCAAATCTCATTTGACCACAACATGTTCAAATCCAGTTAGAAATTACTTTGTCCTACATGAATTGCTATTAAACGGAAAGGTATTACTGATGAAAGCTGAAATAGAATCAGTGGCAAACATTGAAGTCTAAATATCCAGTAAATGCTAGTAATAATTAGTAAGTGTTGTAAGCAATTCTTTTTTCTAATCGATACCCAACACTATGTACCATGGAAAATATAAATCCATGATGATCCAAACTTAATTTAAAGTCTAAAGATGAAAGTTTCAAGTGCAATTAAAAATCATATTGTTTCAAATGAATACAAACCTTGTCATGCCAAATCAAAAGGTATTTATTATAGTTAAAGTCTATGTTGCTCGGACTCTTCAAAAATATCAACGGGTGTGTGTCGGATTCTCCAAAGATAGTATATTTTTGGAGAATCCGACACGGGTGCAGCATCGAAAGTAAAGAGTCCGCGCAACTTAGGTTAAAGTGCAACATCTTTTGAATATCTTCTATTAACCTCATTTGACTATGATTTGTTAAGAAATATGTATAAGGTGGCGAGGAAGGAGGCAAAGTTGGCTGTTATGGCAGCAACAACAAAAGCTTTCAAACTCTTGTCTGATGAGCTAGGGGACAAAGATGAAGATAAGAAGTTGTACAGAACAGCCAAGGGAAGAGAGAGGGGAAGGCCCAAGATCTGAACCAAGTAAAGTGTATCAAAGTTGAGGAAGACTTAATATTGGTGGAGGGCACTCACTAGACGAAGGTGACAAACATAATTTCATAAACTCTTGATTAAAGAGAGGGCCAGGGACATTGTGCAAGCACTCGGAGAGATGGCGAGCTTTTGGATATTACAGGTCTACAAAGGTTGACGAGCTTAAGGGTGTTATTCGTAGGATGAGCAAGTGAAGAGCGACTAGCCGGATGAGACTGCAATGAAGCTTTGAAAGAACATAGGCAGGGCAGGCTTGGAGTGGTAAACTGGGTTGTTTAAATCATTTTTAGGACAACAAAGATGTCCGAAGAATGAAGGTGAAGTACAATGATTTTGTTGTAAAAGAACAATTGTTATATTCACAAACGCAACAACTATAGGCTATCAAGCTGCTAAGGCACACTATGAAAGTGTGCAAGAAGGTGGTAACTATGAGAGTGGAAAGGTGTATATTTCTGAGAATCAGCTCGGATTCATGCCCGGGCAATGTACCATATAAAGTCATTCCCTTGTGAGGAGTCTGGTGGAAGAGGGATTCACACATGGTGTTCCTTGTCCTAGAGAAGACTTACGATAAAGCCCCAAGAGAGGTTCTTTAGAGATGCTTGGAGGCTAAAGGAGTACATATAGCTTACACCAACGCGATTGAGGACATGTAGGATAGAGCAAAGATTAAGGTAAGGACAACGAAGGAGACTCAGAGCACTTCTCAATCATGATAGAGATGCACTAGGGATTGGCTCTTAGTCCATTTATTTTCGCACTAGTTATGGATGAACTGACATAACATATCCAAGGTGAGGCGTATGATGATGTATTTAATTCACAGATGACATAACATTGATTGAAAAGACTCATGATAGAGATAACATTAGAGAGGAGGTTTGGAGACATACTTAGGAGTCTAAAGGGTTCAAACTAAACAGGATCAATACTAAACCTTTGATTGTAAGTTTTGTGATATTACGCCTGATATCGGTGTGGAGGTGAGGCATGATGCTCAGGTTATCCCCAGAGAGGATGTGTCAAGTATCTAAGGTCTTTGATTTGCTCACTTTCAAGGTCTCAAGTTCGAAATCCACTGGTGCAAACAATTTCTGAGGGCTATTGGATTGCGCAAAACCTGAATTAACTGTGGTGTACTTGCGGGAAACTCCTTGCCGAGGGTCTGTGCACCCCCGGGATTAGTCGGGGCTCTAAGAGACTCGAAATTTAAAAAAAAGTATCTAAGGTCTTTAATTCTAGGTAATAGGGAGACCGATGATTATATCACATATCGTAATGGTGCGGAATGGGTGAAATGAAGGCTCCTGTCCTGAGTCTTGTGATAAGAAGGTATCATCAAACTTAAAGGTAAATTCTACAGAATAGCGGTTAGATCAGCTTTGTTGTATGTGACAAAGTGTTGGCCAGTCAAGAACTCACATGCTCATAAGATTGAAGTTCCGGAGATAAGCATGTTGAATTAGATGTATGGGTATACTAGACGAGATGAGATTAGGAATGAAGATAGCAGGGACAATGTAGGTATGCCTCCATGGTGGACAAGATGCGGAAAGCGGGACTGAGATAGTTTAAACATATGACGAGGAGATTGTATATGCCCCAGTAAGGAGGTGTGTGAAGTTAGCAACAACAAGCACCAAGAGAGGCAGGCTGAAAAAATATTGAGGGAGGTGATTAGACAGGAGATGGTACATCTTGAGCTTAATAAGGCCAAGACCTTAAATAGGAGAGTTTAGAGTTCATGTATTAGGTAAAAGGATCTAACGCTTTACTGGGGGATAGGCTTGGTGATCACACATGGACTTTCTTTCTTACCAATGGTATTAGCACTATTCTCATAGTTTCTTGTTCTTCAATTTCTGTTATTACTTGTGCTTTTTGTGTTTCAATTATTGTATTATTTTGTTGTCATTACTATTCTTTCTACTGTATGTTGTGTGTCCTGGTCTTCATTTCATATTATTAAGGGTAAGTAATATGTATGTTAAGAACTATGTAGACCCCTAACATTAATTTAAGAAAAATTTCAAGCAAAGATAGCAAATTCAGACGGAGTTTTGAACTTGACTCTTCTTCTATAAAGAGCAACATTTATAAACAAAAGCTTCGAGCAGAGCAAAATAGAGAAATCACATTTTCTTACGAACGTCCACTTGTTTCTCTTTGCGTTCGTATTCCTGTCTGATCTTCTTCTTCTCCGCTTCCACTAGCTGCAACTTCTCAATGTTGAATTCCTAACCAAAAATAAATAAAAATACAGCCAATGAATAATACATGATATCAATTCAACTTAATTCACTTCGAAATTCAAAACTAGAACATGATTTTTATACTTCTTCAGCGGAAACGGAAATCTCATTGGCCTTCTCCTCCGCTTCTTGGCGTATGAATCTGACCATCTGCTGAATCTGCTTGGACACATCTGCGTCGTTCATTTTGAGATCGGAAAGGATCGAACGGTGATATGAAGTGATTTAAGATAAAGCTCTTTTGGGATCTTCGTTCTCCGATGAAATGTTGGAAGTTTCTGGTAGAGCAAAGTCAGAACATTGAAGCTATAGATAATTGTATTTGTAGTCTTATGCCACTACTTCTTCAGCTACGCACCACTGGTTTTAAGTTCAAATTGTCTCTTAAGTAGGGGAATAATAAGCCAATTTTGCTCCTTCAAACATAAACTTATTATTTTTGATCCCCTAAATTTGCTAAAATGGAGCACGTTGAATCCAAATTACTAAAATCAAGTTTTAAAAATATTAAACCAAATATCGAACATACGTCCTAATGAATTATGAACTATATATATGGATTAGGCTAACGAGTGATTTGGATATCTTGATTGACATGCGATGCCAAATTCATAATGTTAGGGTTTGAAAGTGAACATCTAATGTTCATATCTGATTTTTTTTGAAAGCTAATATGACAATGTTTGACAAAATATGAACATATTTTATGAAAATGTCTTTTTCTTCACTGTAACAAAATTTTATTTGTCGGACTAAACCTTGAAAGTATGATATTTGATGTCTAATTTTAATTATTGATTACAAAAATTAAATTTTGGAAGTATTGAACGGTCGCCCCCGTGAATTGTTGAACTATATATATGAGTATCATTAACGAGTAATTTTTGGATTTCTTGATTCACATGTGACGCCAAAATCATAATGTTGGGATTGTTTAAGAGGCAGAGATTTAACTTTTATATCAAACTTCTCTAAAAGCTAACATATCAAATGTGGACAAATTATGAATATATTATTCGAAAATTTTTACTTTCATTAAGTAATTACTGAGTTAGCGAACTAGAATTTATCATACTGAACTTCGAGCTTTTGATATTTGATATTTATTTTAATTTTATTGAAATTGATTTTTGAAAATACCATATGCTCACCCCTAATGAATTATTTACTATCTATATTGACATTAACGTGTGATTTGGATGTATTGATTGCCATGTGATGCTAAATTTATAATATTAGGGTTTGAGAGTGGAGACCTAATTTTTATATCTGATTTCTCTAAAAGCTAACATATCTAATGTGGGATGAATTCTGAACATATTTTATTAAAAAAAAAATTTCTTCAATAAATAATTCTTGAAATACCTTATCAAAATTTATTCGATATGGATTAATATTTTTTTGAGTTATCTTTATAAAATTAAAATTTCACTTAATTATTTGGTACAACTATATTTTATATCAAAAACTTATTAAAAGAAAAAAATGATTTTACTCATTTAGTCATTTTTTAAGGAACTTGTCTTTCCCATATAAAATAATTTTCAAAATATAGTAAACAACCACACATGAAAAGTTTGAGAAAATATTTTTCAGTTTCCTCCGCACCAAACACACCCATAGTCTCAATCCTTTTGTAATAACAGTTAGTTTCCACTTGGGCATAGATTTTGAAATTGAAATTTGAAAATTTAAATTTTTTGAGTTGTAATTTTTGAATTTAAACTTGTGTCTGGACATACATTTTATTTGGAAAAGTTTAAACTTGTATGAGTAGAAGTGAAATTTTCAAAACTTTAAAAAATTGTAATGCCAGATTTTCAAAATTTGATCCAAAAATCTATTGCCAAGCAAATATTTAAAAATAAATTCAAAATCTAATCCAAAATTTATTGATTATTTGACCTTGACTCACCTCTAACAAACAGTGGACACTTGTCACTTGATCCCACTTCATTAGACAAGCTTGTGAATGACCCGCTTAACTGGATTAATAGTTTAATAGATGGTCACTCAACTTTTAAAAATATTCTATGAAGATCATATTTACTCTTTTTAGGAAAATAAAGTCACTCAATTTATGGGAATATCTTATCGAAATTACTTTTGTTATTTTAAGACAATAAAATCACCAAACTATTACCTTTTGACCCAAAAAATACAAGGCACATATTTAACATGCCATATTCAATCTCACTTTTTTTCAATAATATAATTCATTTGCCCCATGATCCTAAGCAATTGAATTGTATTAGTCTAATTTGATTTTAATAATTTGAAATTGACTTAATGTTTGTTTTACCTTAAAAATCGATCTAAACCAAATCATGAACATTCCTAGTTTTTTATTCCAAGAGAAAATATCTTATGTCTATCTCTTCTTTGGGAGTGCTTACCTATAGGCAAAGAAAATCTATTTTATGTTATAGAATGAAAAAAACACACACTAGTCTTAAAATGCTATTTAACAACACTTGGGTACAATTACTTGGTTATGCTTAGGTAAATATACTTGGTTGTGCTCAGGTATTAGACTCGAGGCAGATTAATCTCAGACTGTAAATTATTGTGCATATATTTCAGTTGAATAGTAAGACGTTGTGGAGGATAAAAATGTTGTAGGGCGAACATCATTGGTCGTCATATCACAAAGTGATTCTGGATGTACGAAGGCAACATGATCCAAGTCATATGGGGGATAATGATCTCAAGATGTTTCTTATTTGAGAGAGAAAAAATCATTGTATGTTCAATCATGATCTAGCCAATTTTTCTATCACAATCCAACTCCTTTTTAGTGTCACTGCACAGTGACAGTCTACGTGGCATTCATATAATCCCAATAGGCTACAAGTTAACCTAATGATAGTCCAGGATTTTGACACGATCCTATACCTATTGCTAAGCTTGCCTCAAAGACTTAGCTTTAGTGTTGCCTCTTGCTTGATTCCATGACCTTAGACTTGACTTGCTAGCATGATCTTCGGATGGATCTCATGTGTTGGGTCTTGTTCGTGTGCAAGTTGAGGGTTGATTACAAACATACCAGTCCCTCGCTTGGACTTGGTTATCGCCCTCACACACACAATCTTGTGCTTAAGCTTAACACTTGCCTTGTGCATGGTATGTGGCTTACACTTAAGCTTGAGTTGCACAACATTCGGTTCTAATCCTCGGTCATGTGCACTTTCCATATTACACTTATCTTATGAATTTGACTATCTAGGACAACAACCCTTGATCACATGGACGAACCCAAGCCAATCTCATAAGTCAATTCACGAGGCTTAGGATAGAGCCCCTCGATAGCTCAATCAACATAAATGTATTATTCCATCACAAAAGTAACTCATAGGTCCTAATCTTTCCAAATATATCAAGTCTTTGCCACTTGTATAGCGCCTAATGTTGGCCCCAGGCCACACACTATCCATAGAGTTCCTAAACTCATTCAAATACCTTAGATACTCCTTAGAGATACCAAGGTAGGCCCTTTGAGTTTCTTCTTAAGGTAATGCAGCACACTTAGGACAGTCCTAGGACAATTCACTGTTAACACATCCAGGGAAGGTTGGCAGGCTGTTACCATGCATACCTCCCCCCTTTTGTACCTAGTTTAAAGAAAGTAAACTCCTCCACCATTATATAGGCTTTTAACAAATAAGCTCAAATGCGAGGAGACATATTTCTGTTTGAAAATGATAAATGAGTATTCCTGATCTCATATGAACTCCAAATCAGGTGCCATTTATTCCTAACAATTCTTTACACCTTCATGAAATTTCATCTCATGCTCATGGAATGAGTTATAATCTCCGGAAGCTTAAACTGACCATGACTATGCCACTACTCCTTGGCTAAGTCAAGCCCATGGGTAAACAAACTCCAAATAACACCAAATTTGATAAGCATGTCTAAGAATATCTTAGTAACAAGACTTTCACCTGAATGCCTAGATTTCAACTATTGTTCGAGAACGTACAAAATCAATACTCATGGCATGCACATTACTGTCACCTATAGGCTAGATTCTGAGCTCATCTCATGTCATTGATAAATTAAACTCGTTGGGCACTATTAATTAGGACATGCAATTCAACATTTTAAAATGATTGTCACCTCCGCCATTTGCCCTTCTACCAAATACTAATTATCATGACTGACATTAACACATACACCTGCATGATTGACACTTGTACGGCCCGCCCGAGGTGGCCAACCTTATGGGATCTAAAACACAATGAAAGCAGCCTATGACTAAAAAAAGTTTGCTAGCTGTCTGCAACTTTTAAAGAATTAAGGGATTCAATTGTCACATCTTCAAAGCACTGGGGGGTTGTAGGTGAAAATTGCCTCTTACAGATACGTTACAGATCAAAAGCACTAGGTATAGGGTACAGCATTTTCCTTCTGTGCTATATAAATGGAGTCCTAATTTCACAGTAAAATTCTCGCTTCTGAATTCTGAATTGCAGTACCGTAGGAGGATCTCTGAGGTAAATTTATTCTCTTCTCTTCTTCAGTTGTGCTTTTATGGTGATTAATTATCTTCTTGTATGCGTGAATTTGGGCATTTGGAGTTGATCTAGGGTTTTGTTTATGGTAAGTCACGGATTTGATCTGCCATGGCATCCAAGCGGATTCTCAAGGAGCTCAAGGATCTCCAGAAAGATCCTCCTACATCCTGCAGCGCTGGTACCTTTTTTCTTCTCCTGTTTTTAAGTTTGAACTATTTTTTTTAATCTTCTACTACTGTTCTTGCTGGGTTTGTTGCGATTGTACATTTGTTGCTTCTTTTCTTTTTCCTTTTGCTATATCTGAAAAGATCTTTTCTATAAAATGTCGTTTTGATTACTCAGCTTCATGATTAAATGGCTACCACTGGGTATGTTGTTGTTGTATGATTAAATGGTTAACATTTCTAGTTGGGGAAGTGCATAGAGTTGGAGATGTTTTTTTGTTTAAAACTAGTCTAGTGTATGTGCATTGCTCGGGAATTCATAATTGTATACAATTATAAAATATGAATAAACTATGTGTAATAACAAACAACAACAGCTACTCTGATATGATGTAAGAAAAAAAATCCAGTCTATTCCTATAGAGTAAGGTCTGAGGAGGTGAAGTGTACACTGTAGGCATACCTCACCTCTATCTCAGAGGTGTGATAGAGAGATTTGTTTCCAATAGACTGTAAATCTGTTGAAGTTTTTCTACGTAGGTTCGAATTCTGCCTCTCCCACTTCCGCCTCAAGACCAAAACAAACTAAAGAAAGCTATAATGGAAGTATAAGAGACAATAGGTAGTAACACAACAACAAATAGTAGGAGGAAAATACTACAATTAAATAAAACTGCAATCAAACTATGCGAAATAATAATTGATGTTAAATGCAACATCCATTTAAGTTGAAAAATAAAATTGCATTGATGCAATAGTTGTATTAAATGTAATTGGGTATCTTTGCAACCTGCAAATACTAATAATTTAGGTTAAGTTGAATATTGGGGATGCATACATGCTTGAAAGCATTTTGGTCATTTGGTTATCTTCATCAGGTTGGATAAAGTGAACAAATTGCTAACGAAAAACATTTAAAAGAAACTTTCAATTGCTTAATCGACATAATTTAGGCATAGGATCTGAATAAATAACTAAATCACTTAGCTACATAAAAGGAGTTCAAAGTGCTTGAAAGTTCCCTAATGTGATTTTTTCTTCTGGCTTAAAATCTATGGATCTTAAAGGAAGTAGCAAATTCTTGTATGGTCTTCTTTCCACAAATTCTCCAAATCATTATTTCAGCCAAAATTTTAAATCACATAAAACTCATGACTAGTAAAATAGAAGGTCTGATTAACTGCATAGGTTATATGTTAATGTGATTGAACTCCTAAACCTAAAAGGAGTTGGAATTATTTGAATCTTGACCTAAAACATTTAATAGGAAATTAATTGGTTAAAATTTAATAACTAAAATGATTCCTAAACCTGAAGGAGTTCAATGAGCTTGAAAGTTCCTTAATGTGATTTTTTCTTCCGGCCTAAAATTTTCAGATCTTAAAGGAAGTGTCAAATTCTTCTATAATTTACTTTCTACAAATTCTCCAGATCATTGTTTCAACCAAAATCACAAATCAAGTTAAACCCATGACTAGTAAAAGAGGTCTGATTAAGTGTATATATTATTACCAATGTAATTTTATATGTTGGGATTAGGGATTCAATGTGTTTTTGAAGATAGATTGTGTTGAATGTATTTACATTTATCCCGTTGCCTTGGATTGAAGAAGTTACTGAGTAGTAGTTCAATTATAAAGGAGATACCTCTATTACATGATTGTAATATATAATCAAAATACTTTGGATTAAATACTCTAAGCAATTAAAAACCGAAGGAAAATATATTATTGCCAATGTAATTTTATATGCTGGGATAAGGGATTCAAGAGCTCGGAGTCAAAAGAGCAATAAATTAATTGAAAAATTCCATAAGGGCAACTTAATTTTTTTCGGCACTAAAACGGTAAAGGCACAGTGTTTCCTGCGTCTTACCTCTTAGCTTAACGTTCATCTTTGACGGAAAAGTCGGCTAGTAAATTTGATGTAAGGCACAATCAGCCTTGCACCTTCAATTTTCTTTTTATTTATTTATTTAAAGTAATTTCTTATAATTTGTTTTACTTTTTTTTATGTTTTGTTTTTCTTCTCTTTTCATTTTTCTCTTATCATATAAGAAACATCAAATATTTTTTTTATGTGTAATATATATTATAAATTATTAATTATTATATTTATAGTCATTTTATTTTTTTCATTTAAATTATTCAACTTTAATAATTGTCTATAATTTTAAAGTTAAATTATTTTTTATGTAAAGAAAAAAAATTGAACTTTAATAAATGTGAATAAAATTAATGTCCTTTATAATATTGTATTATAATAATATTCATTTTATTTTAAGTTATTTATATAATTTAACTGAAAAAATTAAAAATAAATTTAAATATTGTGATTTCAAATTAAAAATATATCACGTACATGCATAAATATAACCGAAGAAAGTATTCCTCTTCTCATAAAATGATCATGAATCAACATACGGAATAAGCTGGCTCATCCCGTTTGGTTGTATTCCTCTTCGCACCACGTCACAAACAAAGAACTCATCACTTCCCCCATGTCATGAAAAAAATACTAGTATCACATTCTCTTTTTTTTTCCCTCTCTCTATACATACATGAATGTTTAATTTGTTTTAATCTTGTCTATCTCACTCAAAATTTTCAAACATTTCATATTTTCAAGAACACAAAAAGGACTAAAACAGAAGTGAAAGTAGAGTATTTTATTTAGTAACAAAAAGAAAAATGGCTTCAGGAAAAGCAAGAAGAGAAAATGTTAATTAATTTATTATGGACAATATATATTCACTTTGTTATAGATTCTTTTTAAAAGTTAACAGGTATATATTGGTCAAATCACAATAAATTAATTGACAAAATCAAATAAAAAATACTTTTGTTAGTTAAATTTTCATAATATGCATGTATGTGATATATGTTTAATTTGAAATCACAATATTTAAAAAATTTCTTTATTTTTTAGTTAAATTAGATAAACAAATTAAAATAAAATGAGTATTAGTAATTTAGTATATACAATATTATGAAGGACATCAATATTATTCACATTTAACTCATAATTTTATTTAAAATAAAAAAATTAAATCACTATAAATATAATAATTAATAATATATATATTACACATAAAAAATATTTGATGTTTCTTATATAATAAGAGAAAAATGAAAAGAGAAAAACAAAACATAAAAAAAAAAGTAAAACAAATTATAAAAAAGTTACTTAAAAAAAGAAAAATAAATAAACAAAAGATTGAAGTCGCAAGGCTGGTTGTGCCTTACATCAATTCTACCAGCTGCCTTTTCCATCAAAGGCGGACGTTACGCTAAGAGGGTAAGGCGCAGGAAACTCTGCGCCTTTACCGTTTTAGTGCCAAAAAAATTAAGTTGCCCTTTTGAAAATTTTCAATTAATTTATTGCTCTTTTGGCTCCAAACTCAGGGATTCAATGTGTTTTTGAAGATAGATTGTCTTGAATGTATTTACATTTGTCCTGTTGCCTTGGATTGAAGAAGTTACTGAGTAGTAGTTCAATTATAAAAGAGATACCTCTATTACATGATTGTTATATATACTCAAAATACTTTGGACTAAATACTCTAAGCAATTAAAGAGCGAAGAAAGTTTAACAAAAGAATATAAACAACAAACAAGTAATTTCCACCACTCATCAACAAAGACACTACTTAAGATAGGATAAGCACAATGTAAAATCAAGTGCTTAGAGAAAAGAAGGAAAGTTCAGAGTGGAAGGAGACGACCTAAGGGAATTCGAGAAACCTATTATGTGTATACTACTTGTTTCCAACTACTTGAAGATGTGGAGAGATAATCAAAGTCCTAAACATAGATATTACAATTTTATCGATCATAAAAGTGTTAATTGTGATTATTAAATTTAGCTGATTTTGAAATCTTAAATATTAGGAAAATAATTAAATGACTATTTTGTCAAGTGTCAACTCTATTTTAAAAAGGTATAAAAGGCGAACAACAATTCATATAGATTGATTGTTAATAACCCTTAAATCTTTTCGACTTAAATATCATACATGGGGTTCACATCAGGATTCGAACTCATGACATGCACCTATCACACATACCACGCCATGCTACTCAGTGAACCAAAGCCTGTTCTTTTGGCACATGATTGCATAAATTCAACTGCTTTCTTGATTTTCTTTTTTCCCTTTTGGCTTTGGAAGGGGAGTGGGAATATCAGATCATACTCTGTTGTGTGCTTTGAGGTGTATGATTTTTACTAGGCTGCAAATGAGTGTCTTGATAGAACTTAACTCATCTCAATATAGCTCCTAACGAGCTGGTTAAAATCAGAGAAATGTTGAATTTGATAGCAAGTCATATTGTTACCAATTCAGCATCTACTTGGAAAATAAAATCACTAAGCATTATTTTAAGGGGAAAAATTACATAATTTATGTGAAATTAGTCATCCCTACCCTCTGTTAAAAGTCTCTTCATTTTTTTGACAAGGTACAAACTTATATAAAAAATCACAAAAAAAGGCTGTGAAGCCAGTATTAACAGGAGTAATAGAAGGCAAAACTGCTATTCTAGGAAGATACAACGACAACATATCCAGTACTATTCTAGGAAGAATCTACTGGAAAAAAGGAAAAAACTATGGAATGGAATACAAAGCTTGCCCTATATTACTGGAAAAAAGGAAAGAACTATGGAGACTCCAGGACTTGAAGTAGAGACTCAGGCCCTCATTAACATCTGCAAGCTATTCTCTGATCCTTATGTTTTGTTAAATCTGCTGCTTGTATTATGAGTTGCTGCAGAAACTTGTTTAAAGGTCTACATGTGGCAAGTTATTTTCTCATTGCTTGCTTATGTTATCTGTATTAGGCCCAGTAGCTGAAGATATGTTTCATTGGCAAGCAACAATTATGGGTCCAGCTGACAGTCCTTATTCTGGTGGAGTGTTTCTTGTTACTATTCATTTTCCACCTGACTATCCATTCAAACCACCAAAGGTATTAACTAGGGATGTGTATTGTTGATGACACTTGATGATCAACTTGTTTGTTCGCCTATTAGCATATATTTCTGAAACTTCTCTTGTTTCTTTTATGAAATGGAATTTGCTTATCATTTCTAGGCTTGTAATTTTACTGTATCAACTGGATTGTAACGTCTTTGTTCATTTTAGTAACTTTATTAGGTAAGTATAGATATGAAGTGTCAACTCAACTGGTGTCAACTGTTGATTGTGATCCTTTTCATTTCCTATACAAAGTCACAACTCAAATTTGTAAATGGCCTTTAATGAAGTTTGAATTTCTGGATGTTTGACATCTTCATAGGCATTGTAATTGATTTTAGAAACCATTTCATAAGGTCCGTTGGATTTAGATCTTCTCAATTCTTTTTCCCCAAAACCTAAGAGCAGCAATAGCTTAGGTTATAAGATTTAAGCAGGCAGAGCACACTGTATTTGAGAAGATGATTGCACATATGAAAGTACTTGAGTTCAACTTTAGTTCTGTCGCTGGTCCCCTGCCCTGTGATTACAGTTTCAAATGGATATATGTCCCCTTTTTTGTGGACTTAGCTTCGATGATAAGGAAGCCATGGTAAAAGGCTGTGGATTGCTAACATTGGCAGAGTGCATCTTGTTAGCGGCATGAAGGTCTAGTACTAAGTCTTGTTGTTATTTGAGAAACTGTTCTACGCCGCTTGCTAAGTTACAAAGGCTAAGAATCCTAGTCTATTGTCAGCAGGAGAGTATAGTTTGTCCACTTGTTTATTTTCAACCAAGTGGTACTGTTGCTTGTGTAACTTAACTACAACCTGATCTAAGGTAGGAATAGTACATCATATCGTGCAAATTGAAGAAGGATGGCTTAGATTTCCCTTTCAGTTGAGGCTTGGTGCATTGACAAACCATGAGATCTTGTAGTCTGGGTTCTCCTTTCTTTTAGGTGTATTAACAACTTAAGTGCTAGTTTTGCATATTGCTTGAGAATTACGTAATGGAATCTCTCTTCACATCTTTTTAACCGTGACATGATATGTTTTGAGATCCATTTGCCAAAGCACATGAGTTTGAAGAACTTCTATGTGCAAAATCAACGAGGGATGTGGATGTCATTTCCCCACCGGATGTTGTTCTACAACCTTTTTTTGCTTCTAATTTATTTTTTCCCTGTCAGTAAATTTTTCATCCTCATTTCACGGGATAAATGTGCAGGTAGCTTTCAGGACAAAGGTTTTCCACCCAAACATCAATAGCAATGGCAGTATTTGCCTAGACATTTTGAAGGAACAGTGGAGCCCTGCACTTACTATCTCCAAGGTTAGTTGAATTTCTTGGTATGGGTTACCAGCCTTACCACACATGGATCTTTTTATTTTGGTTATTTACATCTTGAGATTTTTGAGGACTAGTATTCTTCCTGGTTGCATAAAATTTCCTTAAAGGAGAGAATAGCAGAATGGTGCCAACAATGATCAATTTCTTCTGAAAAAAATAAAATGGATCAACCATGTACACCCTGTTTCCGTTTTTTAAATTAACTCAGCCTCAAGGAGGATTCCTTTATTACTATATATATTTATATATAGTACTGTCTTTCCATGTGGTCAAGTTTGTGGAGTACAATCTGGGTTTGACCAATTGATACAAATGCAATAGATTGAAAAGTAAATGTCCCCAAAGCCATTTTTATTGTTTTCCAAGGTTGGTTTTAAAAAATCTACAATGTCTCATACTTATTTAGGTGAGTCCAGGGAGGAACTGATATTTGCCCCTTTGGTCAAATTGTAATGTTAAGAGTTGAATACTAGAAGCAGCTGGCCTTGTTCCAAAGTAAAACTTCCATATTCTTTTGTTTCAATTTCCTTCTTCTCTTTCTTTATTTTTTTCTTCCCTTTTATTTCTTCTGATCAATTATGCTTCTTAGCTTTTGTTTCTATTTAATTTCAGGTACTTTTAGTTGAGATTCTCCCGGGGAATAATTGTTTGCAGTACCTATGGAAAAATATGTTTTCAAATAAATCAAAGGCGAATGGAATAAATAATTTTCTCCAAATTATGAATAAATGTAACAAACTAAATCTTAGTTACCAATAAATTTTTTAATTAATTTGACCCTTGCAGGTATTGCTCTCTATCTGTTCTCTGCTGACAGACCCTAATCCCGATGACCCTTTGGTGCCGGAAATTGCTCATATGTACAAGACTGATAGAAGCAAGTATGAGACAACTGCCCGCAGCTGGACTCAAAAGTTTGCCATGGGTTAGTTGCTGTGACCAATTCTGGAGGGAGACTCCTTTTCTGCTGTGGTATTTTGTTATGTATTAAGAAATTATCTTCTTATGCATGCATATAATTAAACTCAAATATTTGTCATGGGTTAGTTGCTGTGGTAATTTATGGTATCTATTATGTATTAAGAAATTATGTTCTTATGCATAAACTAACTCAAAGGGGAAACAATTTGATTTGCTCTTTGTTTGCAAGAATGAAACTCTATGTTGGGTTCACAGCATTCCCAAACTTTCTGTGAGGGGTATTGATACATACATACTAGTCCTAGATACTGTTTGACATGTTTTTAATTAAATGATATTTATAGTGTGTTTGGTGAAAAACGCCTTCTCTAGGAAAATAAGTTCCTTCCTAGTGAGAGTAGGGAAGCCAAGTTTTATAAGTAATTTTTCAAATTCATTGCCTTCTCCGAACTTCTTCAACCTACACCCTTTGATCATCCCGCCTTCTGTCACCCTCAATCTCCACTCTCTGCTCTCATAGTATTTTCTTAGATTACATATAAATATTTTTGAAATGATATATTTTTACTTACTTACTAATTTAGTAAGAGAATCTTTTCTATCTTACCGTCTCTATCATTTTATCTCCTTTTCACCTATCTACTTAAATCTCTCTAATTCGAATTGATATATTATAAAAATATATTCCATATTTTGTTTATACACTTTCGTTAATTTATGATAATGGATACGAATACCAATTTTGACTCAAAATTGTGATATACATAATATTACCTACATTATATGTATACCAGCATAATGTATCTCAATTAAATGATGCTACACATACTAAATACATCAATATAGATACATATTCTGTCAGCTTATAATATATTAGTATGTACACATTTATTTTTATTTTCAAAACTTTATATAATGATTAGTGCAAAAAAATAATAATGATGTTCATAAGCAAGATTTATTCATAATCAAACAGAAACTAGATATTCAGAATTAAGAGACACCAGGAAGTGTCTATTCTAAAATGTGCAAATCAAATTGAAACTTGATAAAGATTTGTTTGAGTTTCATTTGTAATTTTGATTGCTGGAGAAAAATGAAATAAAGAGAAAAAGGAAGTAAAGAGATTTATTGAAAGATTTTGTGCTTAAAAATAAAAGACACTATTTGCTTTAGCCACTTCTTTAATTGTGACAAAATTAAAAAGGTTCAAGTACTCAAAAGATGTTAAACTCTTAATCACAAGAAGTAGCCCGTCTAGCTCAGTTGGTAGAGCGCAAGGCTCTTAACCTTGTGGTCGTGGGTTCGAGCCCCACGGTGGGCGTTTTATTTTGTGCCAAGTAGCAAAAATGGTTTTTTGAAAACTAAAAAATGTACTTAGAAATACTTGTAAAAATTTGGACAAAAACTTATTATTACTTAAAAATAGTTTTAGAATTTATTGACCAAACAGAAATTCTCGCTTGAAAGTATCCTTTTTTTAAAAAAAAAAATCGATTTTAGAAGCTTAATGAAATGAGTTTTAAATATTAATTATATTGGATAAAAAATGGTTAGTTAAGACACAATTTCTCTTAGTTTAGAAGAAGCAGTTCTGCTGCTTGAGGTACTTCTTTTGTTTTTTTAGTGCAGACATTAGTACAAATGACTTGGTTCAATTTTCAGTGCAATTTCAGCAGCTTACCCAGCAGGAGGTGGACATATCTGCTTAAGCAGCTTGAGGGTACATGTATAATTTTTATGATTTTTCTGTTTTAGTTTCTTCGTCTTATTTTTAATGTTAAAAATATTGTTAATCATGATGATTAATGACTTAAAATATTTCTAAAAAATATATTACATGAGAGCATAAAAAATATCATAAATTATGATAATTGACAACTTAAAAATATTTTAAAAATAAATTAAAAAATTCAATTTAGTGTTAAAAAATGCCACTAATCATAATAATTAAAGTTGTTCAAGCAGGCAACAGGTCAACATGTTTGCTTGAGCAGCTTAAGGATATATTTGTAATTTTTTATTGAGCAGCTTTAGGGTGCATTCATAATTTTTATAGTTCTTCCGTTGTAATTTGTTTATCTTATTTTTAGTGTTAAAAATGCTACTAATCATGATGATTAAAGCTGCTCAAGCAAGCAACAGGTCGCGACATGCTTGCTTGAGCAACTTGAGGATATATCCGTAATTTTTTATGGTTCTTCCGACACGTCTGTTTGTACCGTTTGAGGGTATATTCATAAATTTTTATGGTTCTTCTGTTGTAATTTGTTTGTCTTATTTTTGTGTTAAAAAATGTTGCTAATCATGATATTGAGCAGCTCGAGGGTATATCTGTAATTTTTTATGATTCTTCCGTTGTAATTGCTCAAGTGGGCAGTAGGTCGACATGCCTGTTTGAACAGCTTGAGGGTATATCCATAATTTTTTTATAGTTCTTTCGTTGTAATTTGTTTGTCTTATTTTTACTGTTAAAAAATACTACTAATCATGATAACAAATATTGGGTCCGTGCTAGCGCCTAGCACGAACACCAATGTCTAATTATAAAATATTTTACAGTTTGACCAACTATTATTATTACATAAAATAATATTTTGAACACTTCTAATGGATTTAAAAAAAATAAAATAAGTATTCAATATTTATTTTATAGGTCTATTAATTTGAATTTGTGTATTATAGAATCTATTTAGGGGAACTTTCATTATACTTTTACTCTACCTTTATACGGTCACAAATCACTCATTGTATTTATATAAATTGATATTCTGTTTGTATTTTTTTGTTGTAGTAAAATTACATGAAAATTAGATTAAATTGTATTTGTATTGATAGACTTTCTATTTGTATTTTTGTGTTTTAAAATTACATCTAATTGATTTGTACCGATTGATTTTATATTGGTATTTTTTAAAATATTTTATAGAACATGAGATCTGATTGAATTCTATTTGTATCGAATTATATTTGTTTTCTTAGAGTTATAATGATATGTATAATTAATATATTTAATAATTTGTATTTGTATAATTGATATAAAATTAAATATACGATTTGAATTTATTGATTTAGGAATTAAATTTTACTTTTGGAGTGATTTATATTTATATATGATAATTTTTTATTTATTATAAATCTTATGATTTGAAATTGTACAAATAAGAGGTAGAATGTATATTTGATGATAATATACAAATACGAACTATAAAATTCACATATGAATTGAAAAGTGCATAAAATATACAAATCAAATGTATACAACATCTTGACTAATTTTTTAAAGATATATCTTGTAAAAAATTACCATCAATAATATTTTTTTTAATAATTTTTGAATATCTAATTTTTTGAAAAAATATTTAATTTAATTTTGTAAATTAATGCATCAGTAGAACTATCCTATCTCCTATTAGAACATTCTTGCAGAAGAAGAAAATTGCCCACTGTTTTCTGTAAGAAAAACTCACAAACAGTGGGCAAGAGATTCCCAGTAATTCAATCCTTCACAATTCCCAAATACGATAAACCCTAATTCACAAAATCCTCAAAACAGTATTGTTATGGACGCCCCGCAAAATTCTCAACCCGTTTGTGGGCAAGAAGCACTTGATCTCCTAAATTGCACCATTGAATCTCCTTATGATAAGGAGAAATGCCTACGGATGCTTGAAGCTTTGCGCCAATGCGTAATCAACAAGGTAATTTTCTGGTGTTATTTTGGTTTGATAAAATTAGTTTTTTTCTCCTTACTTGCTCGTTTATTCTTTTGCTTCATTTGAGTTTTTGATTTGTATTTTTCACCTTTGTGTAGTTAGCAACTAGATACTCTAGGTAGAGGAGCTATAATTAAGGGTTTAGAGCAAAAATCCTTTTTTTTTTTTACTGAATCAAGTTGAGTTGTAAGTGTTGTAGGGGTGGGGCTAGAGGCCAAGTTAGGATTTCTAGAACATGGGTGCACCACTAAAGATTAAAGAAAAAGAAAAAAAATGTATTGAGTGGGAATTGATTCTTAGTCTTCTAGGTAAATAGCTCAACATTCAATCAAGTGCATCATTTAGCCATTTTGTAGCATGAGCGCCAACAGATATTATACCAATTTTAAAAAAAAATACAAAAATACCTAGTTTTACAGAGAGATCAGGGGTTCACATGGGGTGGGGGGTTCTAAGAATTGGAGTAACAACCTAAGGACTTACGGTGATGCTATGTGAGTTTAAAGCCTTTGGTAAGTATTTTGTTGACTACTTGACTTAGGCTCAAGCTGATTTAGGACACATCAAATTCTAGAAATGCAGAGGCTAGTGGATTTCTTGTTTTCCACCTTGTTTAGAATAGATAAACTACCTGCTGAGTGAAACAAAATTAATTTTTGTTCTAGAGTTGCGGGGGCTCTTTTCCATATTTTGTGGCGAAACTTCTTGATCATGGAAAGCACGAGGGGAAAAAGTGAGTAACTAAATTTGTTTGTTTATTGTAGATGTTTAAGAAAACAAATGAGTTTTGAGGAATTGTTTCATGGGAGTGATAGAATAATTCTGTTTACATGATAGAGCCATGCTGTTTCCAGAGGTGCTTATAATAGATGAGATCGTGGTAGATACACAAATTGTTATCAGAAATTTTTATTTTAACAATGGTGTTAGATTCTGCTTACAAGCACCTCGATTATCCCACTAGGTATTTGCCACACCCTGCCTGCAAACTGCCACCAAAACTAAGGTGGATCAGAAGATCTCACCTAGTGTGTTTTGTTCTTTTGCTGAATTATGAGCAACCTTAGACACTATTTCAATCTTCAGTTCAAATTTCATGTCCAATGGTTAATTTCTTTGATATCTTTGCTTGCCCTTCAAGATCATTGGAAGGTGAGGAAATGATATAATCATGATTCATGAGAAGCTTATAAGTTTCCCCTTGTTTCACTTTTTTTAATATATGTAAGGAACATGATTAGAGTAAAAAAGAAAAACAAAGCTAAAAATTTCTTGATCTTGTTATTCTGTTGCATTTTGCAAATAGCAAGTAGATTTGTAACCTTTGATTGCTAATTTACTGATGTCATGTTGATTAGACAATGAATATCTAGGATCTTTTTGGTGGGGCACAGAAAAAATCAGGTGATGCAACTATTAGGCCAATATTGTTTTTGTAATTAAAACATGCGATTTTAATGGTAAACCGTAATATCAGACAGTATTGTGTACGAATCTAAGTGGACAATTAGATGAGAAAATAGACATACAAAAATAGGCATACAAATGTTTGAAAACTAGTGCAAAAGTTTGGTCTAATTGCAGAAACCTTGTGCCAGAAGGCTGATATAGACATTATAGAGGTTCAATCGCAGCATGATAGAAAGATAGGAAACAGATCACTTCACAAAATCATAAAACTAACTCAATGCTAATACTATTTTGCCTTTTTATTATTTCCTGTCCTCATGTTCGGATTATTTTTTTATTTGAAAAGTCTCTTTTTCTGAAATTTTCATCAACAAATTTGTAATGTAAACTGTTCCGGTAGATCATGTTTGACAGATGGAGCAGTTTAGCCTGTACTTAAA
This sequence comes from Solanum aculeatissimum, assembly GCA_038996855.1. Lineage (NCBI taxonomy): Eukaryota > Viridiplantae > Streptophyta > Magnoliopsida > Solanales > Solanaceae > Solanum > Solanum aculeatissimum. Next base: position 61,720 of record JBCEWC010000234.1, read on the forward strand.
TATACAAGGTTGGGTGGAAGTGCCTACAGAACATTTAGCTTATTATTACTTGTTTTATATGTACTCTTAACAACAATATCTCAGTCCTAAAGAAGTTGAGGTCGGTTATATGAATCCTCATTGATCATGTTTTCTGTTTTAGCTCAAGTTGTGTCACCGTCATACCAAATAAAAATAGAAGTGAAAATAAATTAAATATGTACATATAAATAAAGTAATAGCAAATAACAATATTAGAAGTCTCTACATTTTTATATATGTATAAATCTGTGAAAAGGTTGAAAATACTCATAGAGAAACAATAGTTTCAACTTTGAAGATCAATGTATTTACAAGACTAAACCCTATTCTAAACTAGTATATTTCACCTGTATGGAATTTTTTCTTTCATTGTGCTCAGGTCTTCCACGGCAACTTCTTTCATGTAATTTTAGGTCTACCTCGTCCCCTTTTAACGCCTTTACTCACAATAGTTTCACACCTATAGAGCAGTGCATTTATAAGTCGAGACGTATGACATGACCTTTTGTATCCTCAATCCGTGTTATCTCTGCAACTCTCATCTTGTAGATATGTTGGACTTTAGTGGATCAACATCCACTATCAGATAGCATTGTCGGTCTTGTAACTATTTTTTAAAGCTTAGCCTCTTTTGTCGACATCCTTCTAGCATGTAACATCACAACAACTCTTTTCCAAGCAAGTTGAGGTCAGCTATATGAATGAATCCTTACTGACTATGTTTCTCCATTTAAGCTTATCAAATATCTTGCTACCACAGCCAATTGCCTAAAAGGCTAAAGCTCATTATGGGAGCATGTTTCCTGTTGGTTGGTTTATTTTCCTAAAACCACCAATTTGACGTCTTTAGTAGGAGGCTAATTCTTGAAAGAAAAGTGTGTGTCAAAGAAAAGCTTAATAATGAACATTTTCCCCTTGCATGAGGCTTTCTGTTATGCATCTAAGCAGAAAAAATGCATAAGAAACTTGTAGCTGTCTCAGTTTTCAAATTTAAATGAAATGGTATTTTTCAGCACTCCAACATGTCTTAGCACTCGAAACATTATATTTCAGCAGGGTAAAGCTACTATTAAGTTTTAGTTTCCTTGCGCGTAATGGTTTTTGACTCATTAATTATTTTCCTTGGTGTTCATTACACTTGGTGTCTTGTTGTGAGTTGTAACTTTGCATATAATGGCAATTTTCACGTTCTTCTACAGAAAGTAAAGAAATTCTCGCTTGCTGAACCGAGGATTGGGAAACCAGAAGGGAGCAATGAGAAAAGAAGTTAATCCCCTTGAAGTGATGAAGAATGTCGTCTGTGATGTGAATTTGCTCTTGATTCTTCTAATTCAGTGGAATAGGATAGAGGATAGAGGTTTCTTTTTTCCACATGTACAATTGTCCCAAGTATCTCATATCTGTTTGGTACGTTGTCCATTTTCAGATTTTCTTGATGGCCATATGTTACTTAATCTCAACTCTGAAGGTTTGAATCAGAAAGGGGGGACTGTTGATTGTATGTTGCTTTTTCTAAATGATCGTCTTTTTCAGTTATGACTTTGAAATAATGAAAATTCCATAGAAATCAAATAAAATAGATTACATTCAATCATATCAGTTTGCCATGACTTGCACGTTATAATGATGCGATTGATTTGTGACTACTTAAACATAACAACTAGGATGAATATAATTCATCATACTAGTATGTCATGCCACAATTCACTAGTTCCCTTCCATATTTAAAGAGTATTTTAATTCCATGAACGTTTCAATAATAACAAAATTGAAAATGATGCTTGACATGGGCTATAGATTGGACAAGCAGATAACATCTTTATCAACTATCAATATTCGAAGCCCTACTGTGACGACCTGCCACTTAATCTTGCAAGAAGGGGGAGGAAGCTAGAGTCTTTGGTAGTTTTCGGAAGGCTCTAGATTTGTGCAGGAAGACTTGGAAGTCTTTAGTCTTCTCTAGACTTGCGTGGAGTGTTCTAGAGAGGGACTAAAGTGTAAATAGTTGAGGGACTTGTAATGTAAATATTATTTATACTTGGGCCCTTAGGAAGTAGTATAAATAGGAGGGATCATTTCATTTGTAAGGCATCAAGAAGCAATCCAAGCAAACAACAATTGTAGGCAATCTTCCAAGCAATATACAAGTCTTTCTTTCTAAAAGCTTTCTTGTCTTTTTCAATCTAGCGTTCCCTTAGCGATGTAAAGTTGAAAGGCTTACTAGTATTTGCAAAATCGTGAAAGAGTCGTATTACAGAAGTCTTAGTGGAGATCTAAGTCCGTGACACTACACTCCCTGCTATTGAGGGTAAAGATCACATCCATTCCACCACACATCAACAAGCACAACAATTGCTAGACCATAGTTTATCACATCTTAAACAAACAAACATTTAGGAAGAAGGGTGATACTATTTGTAAGATCAAAGAAATTTAGAACTCAGTCCTTCAATAAATTATCCCGCATTAAGCAAATGAATAATTTTCTTCGCCTATTGAAAAGGTAATAAGGGAAATGTTGTTCAAATTGGCTCAAGTACGCTTATATCATTTACAATACAACATTACCATGAGAACTACCTCAAAGAAAACTGGAATGTCACTCCTGTGCCACGCTCTTTTGAGTGCACACAACAACGCCAGATCAGATTTGTTGAGATAAGAGATACAATGTCGTCAATTACAATCTCTTACTCAATTTTACAAGACAGGAACGGGAAAACAAAAATCAAATAGAAGCCAGACAGAATCTGGCTAATCCTCCTCGGATGCAACCCGCTGCTTCTTCCATTTGTAAGCAGCTTCCAAAATCTTGAGATTTGTCGTCTGTGTTTCCTCCGGGAAGAGATAGTCTATGTACTCCTCATAACTGCAAAATTTGAAACCACAAGGGGTCAGCGAACATCCAAGCAAAATACAAAACAAATTTATTCTTCCTTGTAGCAATTTGCTAATTCATGGCTTCATGTAAACAAATCAGGAGTCGCAAAACACCTAATCAAGTTACATAAAGGAATGCAGGCTAAAAATAAACTAAGCACTGCCATTGCAAACAGCTTAACCAGGTTTCATTTTTCTACAACATAAAACTAACAAGATGTAGGGACTCAACAAACCACCCAACAAAATTCTGTCCCCAGTTTTTTTGCCAGAAACAATAAAATGATTAAAAAAAGAACATTAGAAATGTGCAAATATATAGTAAAAGAACTTACGTTGCTGGACCATCCTCCATGTCTATTTGCCTTCTCTTCTTCAGTTTCTTTGGTAGTTTGGCACGGACTAAATTGACATCCCCAAGCTCACCAAAACCACTTTCCATATTTAGCCATTCTTCCAGAAGCATTGCTCTTTCTTCTTTCAGTTCAGGTGCCGAATTTCTGAAGTAAGAAACAGCCCTCTCGAAAACATCTAAATCAAAAAGGAGGAAAGTTATTATCAACACAAAATTCAAAACTAATGGAGAATCTAATAATCATAGAATTTTCTCACCTCTGGCACGTTGCAGGCAATTCTTTTTCTGTTCGATATCTTCCTCAGCCTCTGAATCCCTAGCTGAGGCCTCAAACTTTGCATAACTAATCCAAACCTTCAAGTGTTTCGTGCGGTTAAGAAGTCGTTCATATAGTGCTCTAGTTCTTTCAAATTCACCCTCAGAGATCTCGAAGTCGATGTAAGCCTATCACAAATGCATAACAGTAGCTCGTTAAAATGTATGTAATTGCATATACCAAATCTAAATTGCACAAATATCATGATTCGGTTTGCGGTTAGAAAAAGTCTTCATATAGTGCTCTAGTTCTTTCAAAATCACCCTCAGAGATCTCAAAGTCGATGTAAGCCTATCACAAATGCATAACAGTAGCTCGTTAAAATGTATGTAAGTGCATATACAAAACTAAATTGCACAAATATCATGATTTGGTTTCAAATTACCCTTAATCAACAGCTGAAAAATTAAAACCAGAAAACGCTTTCAAATAATAGGAGAGACTTGTTGGCATTCTACAAGATTAGTTCCCTGAAGATGAATGCTTCTGGAAGCTTCACCACTATGCAGATTAAGTTTTTCCCACTAAGTTGTCTTACTATAGACTTGAAAGCAATATTAATTACTGACCCGACAGGCCATGACCACACCAACAAATCTGGGTGAGAATACTAGTTCTTAAGATAAGGGAGCAGCAAACTAAAGGTCCAAAAAAGGTTTTGAGGGATATCCAGAAAGGCGGCCTGAGATTTCAATCATTAAGCAACAAGGAACATCAGGAGGGCAGGACAAATAATGAACCCACAGCACTGAATCCAAGTCGTCAAATTTTGTAGACTGAATTCCTTGCTTACAGTATAGAGGCGACTGTTTACTAGTCTCCAAAATGCATAACATAAGAGACATGATGAGCGTTTTCCCAAATGCTTTGTTTTCTTTCATGCCGTGTGCAGTTATCCCATTTTTAATCCCATCCTAAGAAAGGGGTAAACCTATGCTCAGATTAGTTAGTTGTTTTCCCTAGTGCAGACATTCCTTCACAAGTACACTCTTACTATTTTTTAATGACCAAAAGAACTGTCTGGGGCCTATCCTTGGGACACACTGCAATCTTTGAAACTCAGGAACAATGGGTCTAACCGTCTCCATTTCAATGCCATGCTTAGTTCTCATGGTGCATGACTCAAATCTGACCTACGCTACAAATCCCTCAAACTGTTGTCACTTGGACTAGGCCCTGAGGTCCTTCACAACTATTCTTCTATTAAGAACTTCCTGGAAATCTTCAAATCATATATGTTGCTGCTCCTGTAATTAGGAATGGTGTGCATCCTTGACCGACTTATTAGTAACATTAAGGATCTAGATGGGTTTGACGTACATCCAACACTGTTCAAATGGTGCTAAATCTTTTCTTATAATGATTCTGAACATCACTGGTGTGACCTACTAACCTCCAGTTAATAAGTGACTATTGTGACAGTTCCTTTTCTGGGTTCATACTGTGAGAAATATAAGAGAAAATATTATTGAATTGTTGTCTACATTATTACATTGAGACCCTATTTATACATAACATATTAAACTCCTTTTCCAACTAGGATACTATAATACAATCCTTTTCCAACTAGGATACTATAATTCAATCCTTTTCCAAATAGGA